>VZSG01001277.1:56213-67962 GCA_013398315.1 Nothoprocta pentlandii
TCTCTCCTTCTCTCTCTCCTTCTCTCCTTCTCTCCTTCTTTCACTCTTTCTCTCTTTCTCTCTTTCTCTCTTTCTATCATAATAAATGTAGAACCTGAGCCTAAGGTTATGAGAAATGTCATGAGAAATTGAGGCTGTGGCTTACTGTTTCAGTGGGAAAACAGTTTTAGCTCTGGGTATAGCACTGTGGATCAATGGAAGAACAAAGCAAAATAGGTGGCTTCCCTATCTGTAGCTGGGTGCATTTGTTAGCACTGAGAGATTTATTCTTAAGCTCTAGGAATTAGCATACAATGGCAGAGGAATGATTGTTTCATTCACAGAATCACAGGAGTAGAAAGGATCTCAAGAGGTCCTGTCTCACTTTATTAAAAAGAAAAATTGAGGATGACTGTACAAAATCATGGACTGTAGAAGCTAGCCTAACAGTTGCCTTGTTAAAGACCTGCAGACATGACTTTCTTGCCTCTTTGTGTAACCTACACCAATGCTATTCCTTCCATACCATTAGAAAACTTTTCCTGATATCTAGCAATAAATCTTCACTACAGTGTAAGTCTGTTACTTCTGTCTGTTACCCTAGAAAATATCATCTGCAGAGACCTATGTATTTGAAGCACGGTAGCCTTCAGTCCATGCTTGATTTTCTCTCCTGGCAGTCTTAGCCTTTCATTTTTTTCTCAAATTGATCACATTTTCTAGACCATCCTCACCGGACTAATTGTAGTCTTTCAATTTGACCCACATCTGTCTCAAAAGGTGATGCACAAAACTGGAAAAAGCACTACAGGCCTTACTGGTGCTGAGTAGATGGGAAGGATTGCTCCTAGATGTATGTCCTTGTCTGGTGTTTGCCTCATTGCAATAACTTGTGATCATTGACTCATGCCCAATTCTAATACATGTAAAACAATACACTTAGCTTCTGGGTCAGTTATTACTCATCTCTCAGTTTTATTGTCAGTGTTAGAAATAAGTTTTTTGTTCTTTTATTTTTTTTCTAGCGAATGTATCTGTAATTCTCTGGCATTCCTTTCTACTCTTTTTTATAAGCAGTAGGATAGGCACTATTTGTGCAATTTCCAGTGTTTCAGAATCTCATCTGCGCTCAGCAAGGACTGAAAGATGGTTATTAACATTGCATGACTTTGCATCAGACAGCCCTTAACTACTCTAAATTAATCAAATGCCCTCTGGTTGAATAAACCTGACTCCATTATTCGCTTTCTGCTTGAGGCCAAGGCCTTTTCTTGTCCCTGATAGCAATTATGCTAACTGTGACCAACCTTTTCTGTAGTGAAGATTAATGCATTGTTTTTATGTGTTCGTGTTTAGCCATGAACATTTAGAAGTCTGCTTGTCACAATTACCTCTCAAATCCTGAATGATCTCTGAACTCCTAACCATTTCAGAAGGAAAAAGTGAATTCTTTTAGGATGAATTGCACAGGTCCTGTGAGTTGGCACTGTGATCATCTGGACCTTTTACTTTTTGAAGGTGTGAGAGGATATACCTGTCCTGATGATGTAGGACGTGTGGTTCTGTGTGTGTCATTGGTTATCAATGCCCAAAATGCAGCAGTAGGTCTGTCTCCTCAGGTTTCTTTCTCAGGAAAAAAAAATCTTCCTATATTCTATCTTAGCTGTGTCTTTTTTGTTGTTTTTAAGAGAAGAGGATTGACAAAAGCAGAGACAAATATTTATACTCAGATTGATGAAGGATTTGCTATAATGCTTCGTTTCTTGCTGCAATTTGCTGTAGTAAGCCAAAGAGATGAGATACTAACTTTCGTTTTTATGTCAGAAATACTGCCAAAAGAGAAAGTATATTGAAAGTCAAAAGTAATAGTTTGATTTTTCATTTAACTTCAAATAATTTGCTTTATTGCCCAGAAAAGTTAGGAAATATCTTTGGTGCAGGCAAGCCCTTCAAAAGTGGAACTTTTCTCAGCAAACTGTGACCTGAACAGCATTGTCCCTGTGAACAAGTGAAAAGCAGGGCGTCCTGCAGGTTATGAAATGGCTTAAACATGGCAAATTCATTACCTCATGCCGGCAATCTGCACCCAAGCCAAGCTCTGCTTGCTCTGCAGTTCCATGTGCTGGCGCAGTGTGCAGTGTAAGCGCCTTCGGAGGAGGAACGCTGGTTATCTGCTATACCTGATGTAAATGGAGATTGAAAAAAGAAATATTCAGAAATAAGTCATGAGGCATTTAAATCTGTGAGCACAGATCATATCCAAACTAAAAACGTAAGAGGAGCAATGCTGAAGTAGACTAGAAGTCCATCCAACCCACTCTCTTGTCTTTAACATCACTTTTCTTGTCTTAAATACAAGAACAGGGCTTATATAGCACTTTAATATCCTTTGAGATTTTTTCATAGCCTCCAACCACTTTTGTTTAATAGTAGATGTTTGTAGTTTGCTGTTGATTTGCAAGTATTGTAGTTTGCTCACTTGCGTGTTAACCTTTTTTTTTCTCTGTGTATTGTATAACAAAGCTGTTGTTGTCATATATATGCAAAAGATGCAACTACCCTGGGTCTATCTGCATCTGAATCAATTTAATAAACAGTTCAGGGTTTTTTTAACAGCAGTTGCTTCTTTGTCAAGACCGACAGACATGGTAGAGAGGAGGCAACAAGGATTGTTATCTGTTGGGCACAGCACCATGGTCTCACTCACAGGTGGAAAAATTCACTAGGTTTGGAATTCAAAAGTGGTAAGACTAGAGAAAATTAGGAGTGGATAGACTCCTCTGAGCAGTTTGACTACAGGATTCTTATCTACTGATTAACTCCAAGAAAAATCTTCAGTTGTAGTAACTTGTTGGTAATCTGACCCAGCAGCATTTAAGGTGCAAAAACCTTGTAATTTTTCATGTTGACAATAACTTGATAGAATCTTAAGTTGGAGTTCAGGAACTTTAGGGTTAAAATTGAGAGTGCATAATAAATGTGGCCCAAATGGAATTTTGCAGTTTATAGTATAGAAAAAGTAAGTGTTTCCTTCATAAAAAGAAAACAGTTTAGGTGAGAGATCTGTTTTATATTTATAATTTAAAGAATTCACAAAGGATTTTCAGTTTTAACACTGCTTAGTCATCACGACATTGCTGGTAGGTGCTGTCTGGTGGTTTGTAATTATCCTTTCTGATAAAGCACATCTGGAGATAAGTGTTCCTGCCAGACATAAACACGGTAAGCTGAAGAATGAATCACACAAAACTCTTGAAACATTTTTCAAAACAGCAACTGCTTTTGTCTCTTTCCATGTTTAACTGAAAAACTGAAAATCATCAAGAGATATGGGCCTGGGAAGGAGAGAAAGGAGAGGGAAAAAAAATCTATGTCCATTTCTCTAAATTTGGAATGTCTTTTTCTCTTATGAATCCTAGTAAATGACTGAAGGAATGACTAAATTCTATAGAAGATTTGAGTACATGGCATGAGAGCAAAAGTGGCATTCAGATCGTAGGCAGATTGGAGTCTGAACAAAAGGGTTTGGAAGATCTCCAGAGCAGGAGACTTCACAACCTCTCTGGGCAGCCAGTTCCAGGGCTCCTCCTTGTAACAATATAGATTCTTCCACATATGGAGATGGAACTTCCTGCGTTTCAATTTGTACCCATTACTGGCCACGACTGAAAAGAGTTTGGCCCCATCCTCTTTGCATTCTCAGGTATTTATACATATTGATAAGACCATCCTCTATAGGCTAAACAGGCCTAGCTTGCTTAGTCCAGCTGGGACAGAAGTGGTAATGGCTGTTTAAGATACCATTGCTTTTGGCCTATTTCTCGTCTTTCCTTCCCTATTGCGGAAGCAAATTCCTGTAGCGCAAAGCTGGGAGTGGTGCCTGGCGTTTGCCCGTGCCTCAGTTCTTCCAGCTCAAAGGAGCCTCTCTCTCTCTGGAGGGAGTTCACAACTCACATGATACTAGTCCTGTGGGACCGGTGTCCTCGAGCAGTGGCAGAAGAAGGGAGAGATGGAATAATGACAATGTGGCAGTAATATCATAGGATAACTTCAGACCCCATGCGCAGCAGAGATGTTTCTGATTCCAGTGTTTCACCTGGTAAACTTCGAGGCAAATTGTCTAAACTTTCTATTCTCAAATAATGAGCAAATATGTAATAGAAAAAAATGTGACAGACTTAATTCTTCCCTTCTTCAACACTTAAACCTCTTTTGACTATGTCACTGCTGTGACACAGAGCCAGAATGGTGTTGTGGGTGTTATTTACACCGAAGGGAGGGGATTGGGCATTGGAGGAAGAGTGAGAACCTTTGATCTGGTTCCAGTTTGCACCCTTGCCAAAGCACTACCTACAGCGCGTTTCAGATTTGTCACTTGGGATGCTGACAACCTTAGATTTGCGTGCTGCATCTTGGCAATATGCTGAAGCAAGCAGAGACTTGGATGTGTAAATCCTGGCATCTGCACTCACAGGCAATTGCCCCTGCAGGACATCAAGTATAAGTTTCTGAGGATACAAAAATAAAGGCAATGTCATCTGAGAACTTCTTTTAATAAAAGCAAGCCTGTAATCTCATCTACCTATAAATTCAGCTCTATTGCTTATCAACTGGTATTTCTAACAGGAGAAAAGGCCAGAAAAACTCAGAGTTTTTAATTAGTCAAGTGTCCACAAGACCTGCAATAGCAAGGGACCCTGTAAATGTTCTTTGTGGAAACTGTGATCTAGTAAGCCTTTTTTTTTCCCCCGGTTTGTGCTGAGATATTTTAGATAGAGTTAGGGAGGACAAGAAAAAATATTAACTTTACCACCATTAGGAATACTTGGGTGGTGGTGCTGAGTTCAGGGTAGTTCAGTTTCTGGAAAAGTGATAAAATCAACAGAAACAGTAAATTATTAAGCTTTCACGTATGGGAGATATTTAGAAATGTGTTATAGCATAGGATAAGAAATCCAGCAGAGGTGATGAGTCTAACCTGTGAAAATAAAATTTGAATTACTGTCATGTCATTTCAAAAGCAGATTTATGGCCTCATGTACTTGAAAAGATCAAGAAGGTCCTGGTACTACTTGAGCTGTTGTTCCTCCTCCAGGAAATTTTTGAGTTCTTTGTAAAACTGTGTGGATTTTATTTAGGTGAGAACTGGAGTGTATTTTTTAATGTTGTGCATCAGGCACAAGTAGTTTCAAAGAATTGAATTTCAGGAATGTTTTCTAATCTCCAGTGGATAAATGCTGATCTACATTTTAGTGGTTGTTTCCTGTGTGCTGCTGTGGGACCAGAGTTTGGACCAAATTCTGTTAAATTCCACCACCTTAATTCTGTTAAAGTGTAAAAAGACCTAACACCTAAATTCAACCTTTTTTTTCCCCTCTTTCCAGGTGAAATGGAAATTCCAGATTCGAATGAACCCCTAGGTCAAGTGGATGGACTCGAGAGACCAATTCCCACTCCAAAAGGTAACATTCTTAATTCCAATACCTTTTATTTTAAACATACTTTAGAAAGCACCAGCAAAGTCCTATTGCTATATACATTTACTTAATTTACCTGTTAAATAAATGCCTGTGAGAAAGGTAGCCTCACACAACTTCATAATCTTATCTTTAAGCAGGGATATGGGCAGATTTCAGGAGTCCATAAAGATTACTTTCCAAACATACTTTTAAGGCTTATGCTGAGGCATTAGATAATTGATCAGATACAGAGCGCTGTTACAGTTACCTTCCATATTAGCTGTCAGGTGCCTGCCATGAAAAGAATTTAAATTTTTGAAGTATCCCATTTGTTGTCTATGTATAAATCTAAAGAACGGCTATCTCTGAATTTCATTGATTAAGTCTAACCCATAACAATGTAAGAGTACTAACTTTTTAAGTATGCTAAGTGCTAATGATTTTTTTAAAGTAGAATGTGATAGGAAAAAAAGTAGTAATGTTTTGTTTAACGTAATTTAATGTTATTCTTTGCCACACTTGAACCATAAATCAAGTTTCCATTCTTGGTTCTGAAAGCTTTCTCATTAACAGATGTGCGTCTTTAGTGCTAGCTATAATTCCAGTTAAGTGGTACACCTTCCTAAAGTAGATCTGTTTCAGTGTTTTACCTAATAAACACAAGCAAGACAGAAGAAATGCAAGATTAGTTTTCAGCTTTCTTAATTGTAATGCAGATTTTTTTTAATATTGACCCACAGCTACAGTAAAATCAACCCTTATAATTAGCAACAATTTTGACGATTTTGTTAGCAGTAAGAATTTGACTTGTTTTATGCCTTGTCTTTAACAATCTCAGCAAGAGGGGAACATTCTGAAGACTAAAAATGTCTGTGATGCTTTCCAAACTTTACTACTTCTCTTTCAGAAGAATGTAACATCGTGAGAAGATTCTGGAGTGTAGTTGCTGTTCTCGTAGCATCCCATATAAAGTAGTCCTTTTCTTACTGTACTTCAGTTTAAAGCTAGTTAGACTGCTACCTTGGCTATATTTCTAGGAAGATTGTTCAGAAATATTCATTCATTGAATATTGATTCAATTGATATAGAAAAAAAGATAGCATGTATACAAAATAAAAATTCCATGTTTATTTTTGCATATTTAACTAGATTCCTAGGGATCATCAGTAAGGGATATTGCCTCCCTACCATGTGAGAGGAGGCTCAGAGCACTCCTCTTCCCAACCCCCTTTCCATTCCTGAAACTTGCAGATTATTTTAAACTGCAGTCTTGTGTTATGGGATTACATTTAAGTAACACAGTTTATCCTATCAGCAGCGTTGCAGGCTATAGCTGTTTTATCCACTCCTCACTCCATATAACTACCCACTATTTTTGACGGCAGAGGGTCCGCATTTAGTCTTTAACTGTGTCCAATAGACTTGTTTACTTGGCATGTTAGTCCCATTCTGCTCTTTTGTTCTGTCTGGACTTTTAGCACTGCAGACATGAAAGAAAATGATTTTTTATGTGAAATTGCTTGGTTAAATTCTTGCCCAGAAAGGAGTTGCAGTTATTTCCTCTTTTTGAGCAGGGCCACAGGCAATACCTGTCTGAGGAAGTAATTAATCACATCTCAAACATTTCTACATCATAAGGATTTTGTATTTCCTTCAGAAAAAGAGAGACCCTTGTTCTTACATGACTCACTGCAATAGAATCACTTGCTCATTTCCAGCAGTTTAGAAACGAGCTGCCTGATGTAGAAATGGGCTCATTTTGCTCCTCTCTTACTTTTGTGGCCACAAAATTCTTCAAGTAAGCAAAAATTCTTTGGTTCGTATTTTTAGTTTCTTTGGTTTGAACCTTAGCACGCGTGTTTCTGTATCATACCACAATTGCATGCAGCTTTTGTTTTGAGAGTCATTGCACATTCCTGTTTTGGACTTTATGGGTGCCATGAGACCCTTAAGAAGAGTCTTATAGCTTCTCACATCACATCATCCTACTTTCCTTTCTCGAGGAAAATTTAGTTGGTTTGATTTGCTTTTGACTTCTTCTTTTTCTCCTCGATGGCAGAATTAATGCGAAAGCTTGAAAATAATATGAAGTAAGTCTTAATAGCACCCAAAATTAGATTCATTTTAAAAGATGTAAGTATAAAGATCAACATCTCTTCCAAATCCAGAAGTCTTGAAAAAATGATTGTATCTCTAAAGAAGTAGTAAGACTAAGCAAGATATTATTAATCATATAAATTTTAAAAAAATGCACCTCTCTTACTTCATATGAAGCTAGCCTTCTGAAGTTGATGGGATAGGACCATGACTTTGCTAGAGTGATGGAGGAGCATTTACTTTTACTCATTTCCTTGATCACTTGAAACGCCAGAATAAGTCTCCCTCTGAGCTCAGTGTCCCTAGGAACCAGCACAGAGCAAGGAGCTTTTATTGTAGAACAACTCAGGTCTACTGGATAAGTTGTTGAAAAAATAGAGAATTTGGAAACAAATCTCCTCTCACATACCTGCATTTTGTTCTTTGAGGCAATGAGTATTGCTGGTGTGTGCAGCATTAAATAGAAGATCAGAGAAGAGTTCGCTGCTCACAGTTTCATGCTATTAAAATATGCCTAGAGAAGACATTAAGGGTACAGATTCTTCATACATGGATGAGCTTCCAGTAAAATATGTCCGGTGGCAGGGATGTTGGGGTTAAAGAAGTTAATGAATGGTTAAAGAAGTGCATGAGTAAAGGCAACATGTAACAGCTGAGACATCAGTGAGGTGAGATATTCTGGATGACTTGGGTGATTCAAGCCTCCAATCTTCAGTGTGTGGCTTCTTCACTCGTCAGTCCAGAACTTCAGCTCCCTTGAAAAGGCACTGTCTTTTTTATTTTGTTTTGATTGAATCAAGTCATTGATCTCTTGTTCAATGTACTTTTTTTTTCTTTTCAGTTACGGGTTTTTTTTCTAGGTTAAGAAAAACATGTACAGTAAAATTCACTACTGGTTGCACTGTCTTAGTTGCTTTGATTTGAAGTGAGGTTACATGTCAGGAATTATTTGTATGTGTTCCATGTGTTTCATTTGCACAGCTGGTGACAGTGCCTCCCCAACTGCAATATACTACCTAGTAGACTTAACAAACTGGGCTAAGTAAAATGCTCACTACCTTAAATATTGAAAAAAATATTGCGCAAAAGTAAAATCCCTTCTGTTAAGAAGAGAGAGCTAACCACTGTCTCTCCTGGTTTTGGAGATTGTGGGGACCATAGTCAGATTGTGGCAATGTTTCAGTAGTACTTCTACTTCTTTCCTGAATTGGCTGTAATTTTTTTCCAAAGCACATCTGATGTGTCCAGCTGCTTGTTTAAATGCATATGATCCAAATTGCTTTATTTGACATCCTTGTGACTGCATTTTTATACATTGAGCTCACATATAATACCGAAGACTGAGTGCAAATAATGTGATTAAATTATGCTGTAAAGGTATCGCTTCATCTGGAAACACAATGTGGCAGTATGTAGTTCAGTGGAGTTTCCTTCACTGTTCAAATGCATTTTGGGAGGTCTGCCAGATTCCTTTCCATCTGCTAACCTGACTCCAATATGTTGCTGCAGATTGCTCATCTTCATGTAGTGGTGAAATACAGAGGGAAAGAGAGGTGAAGGCTTCGGGATGGTGCTTAGGAAGAGGAGCTGTATTACAGTTTGGGGCCTGGGACATCTTTCTTCCTCCCTCATTAGGATGGCATCTCTTAGTGTTTTCCCAGATAAGGTTTATTTGTGGAAGGGGTTACTTTACTCCAGGCAGCAGCTCTTGTACTGCTAGCATTATTGTTGTACATATCTCTAGAAATGATGGAAATAATGCTTTAAAATTTAGTAACTTTTACCTTTATTTCCTCTTACAATTACATTTGATTCTTTTAAACAACCTAGAACTCAGTGGAATGCTTTGATATACTTTCTATTCTACCTATCTATTGTCTGATTATTTCATACTTGCTACTCTATCTGTAAGAAGACAATACTTGCACTGGTAAGTTTACTATTCATATTTTAATATTCTGCCATTCTGTAGGTTATGAAATATTTTTAGTCTGTGTAGGATTATTTTCTGTGTTTATTAACAATAACAAAAAGTCTTATTATAGGAAATAATTATTCAATCTTTTCTTGATTGAGATATCATTACTTAATTTACTCTAAAATGTTTTCCAAAAAGAAAATCTTTTCTTATTGGAAAATGAGTTTTCTTTAATTTGAAAAAATGCCCTTGTTGAAGTTTGTCACTTAAAAAAAACTGCAATGAGACATCTCATGTTCTTTTACTTATATCTGAGAATGTGAAAAAAAGACTATTTAAAGGCAAAAAAAGTAAAAAGCAACAGGAAAGGAGAAAAAAAAAAAAGACAAAGCAAAGAGGCTGAAGGAGTGAAAATACCACATTGGTTTTTAAACAAATGTTAACATAGGTTTTATTTTTTAATGAATTTGAACATTGTATCAAAACTCTTGGAAAGTTTCAATAGAAGATTTTTAAAATGTGCTAAATCATATGCAGTTATGCAGACAGAAAGTATTTCCTTCTTTCTTTTTAAGGAACTAAGTTTAAATTTTTAACATTTAAAAATAACTGCTGGAAGTTGTGATGTCTTCTAAAATCTTGAATTGGATGCATTTATAGAATTATTCTGATCCTTTGACTTAAAATTATTTAAATGTAGCTTACCTAGAAAGATATGTTCTAAAAGATGATAATTTCTACTGCTTTTTCCCTCAAGAAGCTTTGTTTTTTCATATATCCATCAATTTAATATTCATACTTTCCATCCTTTTCTCAGAAATCAAACATTTTACATGTTTGTTTCCCTTATACAGTACAGGAAGAAAAGGGAATCAACAATTCCGCGAAAAGGCACTATTATTTCATTCCAGTAGTGGAGTCAGAATATGGGAAGACATGTAATTTGGAATAGTAACCTACAAATTTACCATTTGGACTATGTGTAAATTTGGCAAGTCACTTAAGCACTCCTTGCTTTAATTTCCCTGTTTGGAAAATAAGGTTGATAGTATTTTCCCATCTCTTGAGACTCTAACATTCACATATAACTTAGAAGTTCCTAGATAAAAAAGAGAGTTACATATTTTTAATAAGTCCTGTGAGTAGATTCAAGACAACCATCTTGAAGTTGTTTTCAAAATTAATAATGCATAATTATTTTTTAAAATAGTTAAAGGCAAAAAGGAACAAAAAGAAGGATAGAAATCAAAACTCAAAGCAAGATCAGATATACCAGAATTAATTTAATTCAACATAGCTAAAGCGATTAAAAAAAAAAGTTATTTTAGAGGGCAGTTCCAATTTGTAAATCACAGCTCAGATCTTAAAAAAACCCAAAAAACACAGAAGCAGGAACAATCATTTTGTATTGTGTTTAATCTGTGCTTAGTACAGAGAGTTTAAACTTAAAATTTAGATTTCTAAGTACTGGAATACTATGCATAAAACTACACAAAATAGTATTCATGAGGTGACACAGTGACAGTTGTGTCCTTTATGTTTTTAGTTTAATACCTGTAATTGTGCATATGACAGTAACTCAATATTCTTATCACTTGTAGTAAAACTTTGCTTTTATATTCTTGCCAAAACATACAAAATTGCCCTTTCCTCTTAATCTGAATTTGCTATGGGATTCAGTTTGATATATTTATATAAAATTTGTTCTATTTAAAACATGAAGAACTGGCAACATAACAAAGACTTTTCAAAGTATGAAAGAATTTCGCCAGCATTAATGTCAGTATTTCCCTAAACTACTTTATTCTTAGGGTACATTAGGGTATCATACTATAACATAATATATAAAGTTGTGTTATCCTTTCAAAACATCTTGACAGAACAGTTTTTACTCTGAGCAAAACAAACTGTTGGTATCATTTGTGGACTATATTGGTAACCATAACAAAAGAGAAATTTAAGTTAGAGCACTTCTGCCCACAGCAAATGCAGAAATATCCATCAGAGGGCATTTCCCTTTGAAATATTTTAAGCATACAGATGTCCAAGCCAAAGACCACTGAAGGCGGCAGTGTTTTATCTTATTTCAGGAGTCTGTGGATCAAAGGCTGCTATAGAAAACTGTCAATAACAATAATTGTTATATGAGGAGGAAAACTGCTGTCCATCATACTCAGATTGAAAGCAAAACCTATTTGAACATCCACATCCCAAAGGAAGTATAGTTGTTTGTAATACAACAGTTGCAAGCTTAGTAATGTTCTTACCAACACAGTGAGCTCTCACTAAACACAGT
>VZSG01001277.1:69313-95999 GCA_013398315.1 Nothoprocta pentlandii
TTTAAGAGCTTTAAAAAAATAGATCTTTTATGTTTTGTCAAAGTTTTTAAATTTCCACAAAGGTTTGTAGGCTATGAAACATTGAGGTGAAGTTAGATGCAGTATCATTTTATAAGAGAAGAGAGCAACAAAATATTTTTCCTGTAAATTTGCTGTGTCATGTGGATATCTTATCTTGGTTTTACTTCATTTTTCATGTTCATACTAAATTGACATTTGCCTGCACTTAATTTGCGTACTGTGTATCAAAGCAAGGTTTCTTTTGAAAGGCCACTAATAGACAGCAGGTAGTACCCAATAAGATCCAGAGTTCCAGCAAAAGGTTATTTTAACAGGTCACTTTATTTTGTTGATTTTTCTACCCCTTGCTCACCTCTCCAGTGATGTATCTAGCCATTACAGGGGAGTTGATGTTCATGGTCTTGTCAAACATAGATCAAGGCAGAGCGGCAATTTTCTCCAGGTATTTTGGCACTTAGACTGAGAACACTGACCATTACATTTCTTTTGCTGGATTCCTGCACAATGAAATACTATTTACTGCACAGCTGCCAAATAGTCTACCTGATGGAACATGGCATATGTGGACATGCATCGAAGACTTACCACTTGCAATGTGTTGGTAGTATTTTGCATTTTTGGATCCAAACGACATAAAAATGCAGTGTAATGTATACTACCCTTAACGCTGTGTGCCTAGTTAGTGTAAATTCATGCAAGCAAACCTGAGATCATGACAGCTGGATGCTATTCTTACTTGTTTTGACTGTCTCATTATTATTAAAATAGAACTACATGCTTTCAAACTTTCAACATCTGATGAGAGTCAGTTGCAAGACATCTAACACCAAATTAAATTTAATGACAAAAACTGATAAAAATTCTGATTGCTAACTGTTTTACAGTGTTCTTCCATTTGTTATTCATTTTTTACCCCTTGAGATCACCCATGCAGCCTGCATGTTTTTTTTGACAAGCCTTTAGCTTTCAACAGCTCACCAATTAGCAGCTTTTGGCTCCCATTTATAAAATTAAAACCCATGAAACTTGATTACTCATTATCTATACAGACCTTTCTTTGTCCAGTTTAGCACTGCTTTGGCACTTTATGTAAAATACAACAGCTTAGAGCGGAGGATACAGATGTATCCACTTACGCAATTAAGACGTCTTGTCTTTAAATTTGTATATAAACTATGTACATGTGTATGTACACGTGTATGTATGTAAACTCAACTTGAAGGACAAGCCTTAAGTTTTTCTCATTGGATGGGTATCTGACAAAGCAAATTAATAACGTCTGAAAACACCTTTTGCAATTTTAACACAACTTTTGCAATTTTAATGATTTGTTGGACAAGGGCTGTGTAAGAAGATTAATGGCAAAATTATAAGGATATAAACTGTGCCATATTGCTATTTCTGTTTCCTGTTTCTATTTCAGCAGCACAAATGTTTTCCCAAAATGCTTACAAAATAACTAAAAAGTATTTCTGTTGCTCTAGAATAGATGCCTGAAAGGCAGTCAGAATTGTAAACAGATTTATATTTCATAATGTGTATTGACTTGACTTGAAGTAAACCTGATGTCAATCGTGAAAGAAAAATTGGAGCATGATGCTATCCTAGACCTAGGACTGCATTTCTTTGGAATGTATGTTTGAAAGAAAACATTTCTGACACCAAGATCCGCTCATAAAGATGTGCCTCCAGGCAGTACCTTCTCCCAGCCCAGCTGAAGTCTGCTCTTTTCTGACCTTGTGCCCTTCCAGGTTACTTTCTGACCTTTTTGGAGCCGGTAAACAACATCACCGTGGTCCAGGGGCAAACCGCAATCCTTCACTGCAAGGTAGCAGGCAATCCCCTGCCGAATGTCCGGTGGCTAAAAAATGATGCTCCGTTGGTTCAGGAGCCGAGGCGGATCATCATAAGGAAAACGGATTACGGCTCACGTTTGCGAATCCAGGACCTTGACACCACTGACACCGGGTACTACCAGTGTGTGGCTTCCAACGGGATGAAGACCATAACGGCAACAGGAGTTTTGTTTGTAAGGCTTGGTGAGTTTGCAGCTCTTTTAATCACTTTGCCTGCTTGATAGACTGAATATTAATTTTCTCAATGGCACAAGGAGAAATGAATTTGATGCTTTTTCAGAAAAGGAAGAAAAGGAAAAAGAAGAAATTCTAAGTGTGAAAGGAAATGAATAAAGCCACTGCCAGGGGCCTATCTCCTAGTGCAAGGCTTCTTGCTTGAACTCGATACCCGTTTACTGCTAATAAAAGAAAGTAAATACAGATGGAATGGTCTGTAAATACATAGTGCAGAAAAAAATACAAAGAAGTGCTAGGAAAAAATCCAAAAAGGTAACATTTCATTGCTGAGTGGATTCGTTCTACTGCTGATTTGCTTTCTAGGCTGCCCTTTGGAGCCTTTCAAGAAATACCTATACAGTGTTTTGGAGCCTTGATCATTCAGACTTGAAGACAGGCTTTAGTTTATTTTGTTTGCAATTGTTTTTGAAGTGGTGGGGTAAAAAAATAAGAGATATTTTCCAAGGATTTCTGTTAATTTTGTGATAATAATAGTTAAGCTCTCAGTTTATTTTGTGGTGATTCATTAAGTGTGGAGTACCATATCTTAGTGCTATTATGGCAAAGGTTAAGGGCATGCTATCGCCATACCATAAACTCCAATAGTAAAGCTCAGATGGATTTAATAGGGCTTAGTACAAGGTAAGTGTCAAGACAGCATGTTGTCAGGATACACATTGTTTTTCTAATGACCTCTTTGTTATAGAGGAGGTGTTGTCTCACGAAGATTAAATTCTTTCCAATTGCTGCCTGAACAGCCAGGAGATGCCTATGATTTTTATTTGCAGCTTCAAAAATAGCAATATGCAATTATGTGCTGGAAGCCAGAGACTTTTGTTTGAATCTTAAAGCCAGCCTTCCTGAAAAAGACACTATTTGCCTTGATTGCTATTGACATTTTTTTATACTGCTGTCCTTGAGTCAAACCTGTCAACAACTCTTACTTGTTTTGTGTTTGCAGGTCCAACAAACAGCCCAAATCACAACCTGCAGTAAGTACTTTTTGGAAGTTACTTAATGAACTCAAACTGATTTTGTTCTGTATAAATTTAATTTGTAAACACAGTACACACTGTCTATGACCACCATGTGTTTGCTAAAAATATTTGATTTGATTGAAAACTCTCAGAATGGCCCAAGCCATTTCAGACAAGGATGGCATTATATTACAGTGGGTTTTGGTTTGATAGAAATTTCTTGAGCAACTTGTGCTTGCGTATTTCATATTTTAGAGAAGCAAAATACCACAAAGTTGTCATGTTTGAACAGTAATCATTTGCAGGACAAGTATGAGCTGGATGAGTGTTTGAAAAATAACATGTCAAATGCTTAGGTTGCTGCGGCTTTAAATTTACCTATGTCATATTATTATAACTGGAAAGGTCAGATAAAATGAGACAGGAATCCTGGTTTTGAGTGGTCAGTGGCGTTTTGGTGGTGACTTGGTGATTTTGTTTGGTTGTCTTGGTTCACACGCTGATCCAGTTACAAAGATGAAAATAGATCGATACAGTTCCTCATCGTTGCTTTATATCTTGGCATGAATTTAAATCCCAAGTACTATATAATTTCTTGAGACAGATTCTGCAGTGACTTAACAGAATGAGGAGTGCTACCTGGGTCTCTGGTATATGTTGATTGTTTAAAATCAGCTTTTGTGTTGGAGGAATTAAAAATAAGAGAATAAAGAAAATTTATAAAGGCACCTGAATGTTTTTCAGAACTATCCTATTGATCACTGTTTGTGAACACTGAAGCCATTCTTATTGGCTTCAAGGAGAACAGAATTAGGCTAGTGATCAATATTTATAAAAAAATACTACTCAGAAATCTCACCTACTTTGAAACCTTAAGTGCTTTAAATAACTGCAGAATGATGACTCTGGGTCACTAATCTGTCTATCATCTCATATGTACTTTAGTAGTTTCACATATATAGAAATTAGTATCACATGGTATACATTGCTGTATTTTTATATGCACCTGTAAATAAATTTAACGGATTTCAATATAAGTTTTATATTTTTCTTAAAATCAATTGCTAACTGCTGAGCATTTAAAAAACACTGTTTTTGTGACAATGTACAAAATTGTTGTTATGTGACAATGTACAAAAAAGTAACTATTTTTGTAACCACTGACATTCTTTTTAATGGTTTTACAGCACTTCAGAAAAACTGTTACTGATCCGCTCAAAAAGAAGTCATATATCAGAAAGCTCTCTGTTTTTAACAAGGTCAGAAAGTGAAAATTGGTATAAGAGGAAGCAAACTAAAATATGCACAGTGCGCATTTGGCTGCAGCTCAGAGCACACAGTCTTCAAATGCAGTGGAAGAGTAGTTAGTAAGTTGTGAGCACAGGGCAGCAGGTTGGCAAGTCTAGTCACTGAGTGTCTAGTCCCATTCATTCACTTTATGTTACTGAGTGAAGAATTCATCTTCTTTCTCTTGGTTTCCTTCATAAACATTTCCCAACCTTTTCAGATGCTCCAAGCATTACTTTGTTAATATTTATAAATACAATCTAATATTTATACACCATAAAGTATAAATATTTATATTTACAAATACTATAAAATATAAATATTTATACATTATAAATAATGTATAACTTAAAAATAAATTCTGATTAATAAAGTGAAGAAAAGTTTTATTTCTTTATTGCATACACTTAGAAAGAGGAAGTGAATTAAATCTTTACAGCGATCTTTATTCCCAGGTTTTCTTAGCTTTTGCTTGACAACGCATCCTTTTTCTTATTGGAAATATAGGTTAAAATAAATAAAGAAAGAAAGAACTAGAAAGATTCCTATCAAATCTGAATGTGGTAAAAAAATGATGCACACGTTGTTTGGATCTGAAGCTGGTTTGGAGGAGTCGCACCCTTAAGACTCTGTCGTGCCACTTGTATCAGTAGTGTAACTGGAGGCAGTGGAAAGCTGTGCTGTGATTTTTTTTGGAACTGCTATTAAAAGATGAAATGAATAATACCTTCACTATGAGAGACTTAAAGGAAATCTGAAACTTGAGAAAAAGATATCCAGGTCTGAGTTCTAGTGAGGAGTCTTCCAGGATTTAGAATATCAAGGTGTCAAGTGATATGGAACCTTCCACCACTTTTTATCTCTACTCCTCTTATGATTTTCTTGCTTATTCGTACTTATCTGGGTTTTGCCTACCTTTCCTAAATTCCTGTCCTTTCTTCTGATGCTCTTGCAGTTTTGCTGTTTTCATGCCTCACAGTTGTTGTTTCCACCTTCCTCTGCTCCTGCCTAACCTCGCCACAACCTACTGTCATTTGGCAGTGGAGGCTTGTTTTGTTTTATGCTTTTTTTTTACTGAATATTTTGTATTAAATGCTGCAGGTCAAAATGCAAGCTTGAAAAGAGGGCTGGAGTTTCTAGCGGTAGCAGGAGCAGAGGGACAGCTGGGAACAAAGGTCTCTTTCTCTGCAGAGCCGCGCGCCGAGCCACCCCAGTGCCGTTTCTCTTGGCATTAGTGCTTCCCAAAAGATATGCTCCAGTGCCAGCACTGAAACCTGAAACGACTGCATCTTAGCTTTAAACTATATCTAATGAATTACTAAGGGATAAGAAACCTTTGCCTGTATAGATACCATCTCACAAGGCATTTTTATGTAGTCCATGTGTTCAGCTGTGGGTTTCTCAGGAGTCATGCAGCAATTAAGGACTGATGTAGTTCAAATGCCACATGACATGGTCCAGTTTGCCAGTGCAAGAAAAGGGCCCTGACTTTCACATAATGAGACTGGGACATTAAAAAAATAAAATCTTAAAGTAAAAACTTAAAGCCAAGTACAGAGTTTTAAACTGGGATGCACTTGGTGGAAATTGTCTTTCTTTGGAGTTCTGCATCTGTAGAAATCTCTAGAGATTTTTCTATTAAAATGGAAAAATACAAACCAATCTACTTTTGTTATCGAAGTATTAAAATCACTAAAAGCATTAAAAGCTAGTACAAATTGATTTACAGAGGAAAGAAAATTAAAACACAATCACAAAACTAGATACTGCTAGCAAGTTGAATTCTTCTTCTCACTGCTTAACAGTTAACAGTTAGCTTAACAGTTTGTATCTTTAACATTACCATACTGCCTTTTTAAAGAAAGCGACAAGCTGGGCATTCAAAAACATATAAAAGTGTGCAAATAAAGTAACAGGGAAGTGAATATCAGAGAATGATATTTTAGCATAAATTAATATTTATGATATAGGGGGACAGACACATCTGCTTTTCCTTCTAAAAGTACTGTTCCTGCAAGATGATTTTATTCTAAAAGATTAAGTGTCCCCTACTCTAATTTATTTTGCTCTTTTAATTGAACTGTAGGGTCGAATCCCCCTCCTTTTATGCAGCTTCCTGATTGGAAGTGTTGGCTGGCATTCTCATTAAGACTGTGACACTGTAATGAGGCCACCTTGAAAGGAACTTTAGTTGGAAGACACCTCAAAGTTTCCTACTCTAGAACTTGTGGAAAATCTGGTGAGGCTTTTAGGATGGGTGAGGCAAGCTGGCAGAGCCAACACAAGTTGTTACCAAACAAGACCTTGCAAAGTGCAGCTGAAGAGAAGCTACTCTGCTACAGCAGTGTCCATTTCCCCTGATGGACCTTTCTGCTGTCTGCTAGGGTGGGTGCTTGGAGGTGAATGTCTCTATCCAGAGCCCCGTGCCAAGGAACTTGGCTATTTAAGAAACGATAAGGATCAACTAGGAGAAATCCTTGTGTTATCAAGTCCTGACTAATACCTGTTTTGGGTTAAGGCACTAATATCAGTATGCTGAATCCTTAGAAGAAGAAATAGGTGGGAAGAAACACTTTTGTCATAGCAGAAGTCACTGCTGCTTTGGGTAGGAATTTTTGTTTTGTCAGCCATTCAGAATGAAGCTACATCCTCCCGTCCCTTGGTTTTTTCAGGTAGCTTGAGGCAGCAGCAGCTGTTTTAAAATTTAGTCCATTGAATAAAAGTAATGAAAGGGCGGGAATTTAATAAAAGCAGTTCTTCCAAATGGAGCAATGCCTTTAAAAAAATAGTAGGGTGTCAGAGTTAAAACTCCCATTTAGGTGAGGAACCCCTAGAGTGACCCAGGCAATCTACTGCCCGTTGGCCCATCACTGTCATCACATGGCCAAAGCCTTCGCTCTTTTGAGCTCAGTGGTGGCCTTGCACATGACATGGCAGGTGCTTCTATGGCCCTGTGGTGGGAACAAGTACATTTTCACTACATGACAGATGTCCATGTAGTTATAAAGTGGAGCGGAGGCAACAGGGCCCTTGCGAAGAGGAAGCAAGGAATGGATCATCTGAGCACTTCACCCCAAAGCTCCCTTCCTTCTCACATCTGAGGGACTTCCAAGAAAAAGGCAGTAACTGGAAGAAAACTTGAAAATCTTTTTGTGAGCTAGATCTGGCTGCAAAGGTGAACATACCCAACATCGTATTAAAACCAACATTGCCTTCGATCATTAGCACAAATCATGTTTTTTACCTGTCCTTGGGTGGTATAATGCTCTCCTCTAGTTTCAGTCCAGTTCAGACACTTGGCCATCAGATGATGATGTTTTCAGGATTATACAAAGGTCTCTCAGAATTCACAGGCACAACTATTTTAAACCCAAAGCAGCAAAACTGTGCCAGTTCAGAAGGCCTTTCTTTCTATTCAGGTCCATAAGGACGAGATGTTCGAAGGTGGTGCTCCTGCAGAACCACCTATTCACTGTATGTTTCATCAAACTGTTCCTTTGGCTGAGCTGACTGTATTTGAAGTGGATGTATTTTTTTTTTCTAAGATATCTCTGGTAATGTTTTTTAGTTATAGAATAAGCGCACGCTTTGTACTCTGCTTTCTAGCCTGAGTCAAGGAATAAATAGTGTTTTGTGAAAAAAATACTGGACTGAGATTTTGAGGATCTGACTGCAAATTCTGGCTATGCTTCTGTTTCCATGCATGATTTTGGCAGGCTATTTAAGCTTTGTTTCTCCATCTTTTTCTCATAAAGGGAAATAGCCAGTCTCAGGAATCTCTGCCTTCCCTTGGTGTGGGATCAGATCATTTAAAAAAGTTTAATATACTTTCTCTACCTGTAACACAAGGAATGCTCTTTCTCTTTTACAAATGAAGAGCTGTGGCTGAGCTGGTCTGTGTTTATAGCATGTGTTTGCCTTGCGAATTTCCTGGCTCCCTGGCTCCCTGACAATCCAATTGGGGATCTGTCTGGAATTTCTGCAATTCCCTCCTAGCCTGCATGTCTTGGTTTTGCAGATTATCCCCCTAGCAAGGCACTAGGGTGGAGGGGAGCCTGGTGCAGGACCCAGCATGGGCATCCAAAATCTCAGAGCTGCCTCTGGACCCTTTGATTTTAATAACAAGTTGTTCAGACCGATATAGGAAATTTGCAGAGGAGGAAGGGAACAGAAACCAGGGTTTGCTTGGTGCTGCACTGAACCAGTCATTGCATTTAATTTTTCATACTGTCCATGTACCTAATCTATTTTGAGACTGCAATTTTGGGGTACAGTAACTGTCTTTTACTGTGGCTCTGTATCACCTGGTGTAGTAGAGCTGATGCATGTACTGTGTTGCTAATAATGTACGTCACTGAAAATCTGGGATATGTAGAACCATAGAGCATACTTGGAAGAAGCAGTAACCTCTGTCTTATTATGAAAACCAAGAGAGAAAAGAAAGAAATGCGTAGGTGCAAGTGTTTCTATTTTTGCAGCTTGTTATCCGGCAATACTATTGTGAGTGGTGTTTTTTTTTTTTCTTTTAAAGGAATGAGAGACAAAAGAAAGCTGAGGGGGAATATTGAGAAAAGGTTATGGTCATGTGTCATGCTTATTAATCCATATTGCCCAGACCTCCAAAAAAATGGGATGCTAACCATATATGTAAAACATGACTAAAGATAGGCCTCCAGAAAAGCTTTACCTTCTCCATGCTACCTGTGAATAGATCAAATGCCCCAGTTCCTTAAGGTGTAACACAGATGCTTTACACTGCATTACCTGGTTACAAAACCAGGAAATCCTCCTTATGGGACTGTCCAGCTGCTGCAGCAAGGTTTCCAAATACCGTAGGAAGAGGGGGTCATTAGTTACACTTCTCTATCATATTACAGTTAAACTAATTCAGGGCTAAATGTAGCAGTGCCTTGTTTTTTTTCCCAGCTGGCAGGCAAGCACATCAGTGAAGGCACAAGGTGCGGTTCTGAGATGTGCAACATACACCCAGGAGCCAAATGCAGCTCTAAATTCTGCCCGGCTGACACATCCTCCAAGCAACGAGTCCAAGCTGCAGGTGCTCATGTTTGGACAGCTTGGAGTAGCAATTGGCAGTAATCCACCCAAGAAGTTGCAGGCAGAACAGGGCATTTGTTGTTCCTTTTAAGACTATATGTAAATTGATATTCAAAAGAGTAATAACCCTTAGTCTTTTGGCAAGCATCTAGTGCAGCTGTTGGACATCCCTGATGTAAGCAGCGATTTTGAGTTTGTTTTGATTTTACTTCCTCCCTCTCTTCCTCCCCTTCCCTTCTTTGCTCCAAAGCTTAAATGGCTTTCAAAGTGTTTATTGTATGTCCTACAAAAGGACAGTTATATGTCCCTGTGACTTCCTGTCATCATTTGATGCCACATTGAGTTTCATTAGAGTTCCTTAGGATGCTGAATAGACTTTAAGTACATAGAAGCAAAGGGTGAATATTGTAGTTAGACACAAAGGTAAAAGGACACTACTCTAGTGAAAAGGGGGTAATTTCAAAAAATGAGTTTAGGTTGTAACACAGCCACAAATTATCCTTTCAATTTTTACGACTTTATATGTCCCTTCAAAACAATATAGCATTAAGAATACAAATAGAAGGTATTGTTAAGAAAAAAAAAAAGTGAAAGAAAAAAAAATAGTAAGGAAATCTATTTTAAATTGATTTTGCTCTCATGCCTAAAACGTGAAGTGTCTGAGGTAATTTTTCTCTAAAAATGATTAGCAGGAAGGATGTCTCATGTTCTGCAGCAGTATCTTTGAGCTGCGTCCCGTTTATCATGAGGATAATATGAAAGAGACAAAGGATTAACTTACATGAGACGTATAATTGTATTACAAAAATATTCAGTACATGATGGAAATTTTGATTGCACACGTATGTGCACATGTCTACGCATCTTGCATACATGCTAGCATGTGCACACACTTTTTTCCCAAGTTTTTTTTACAAAAGTTCATCTTGCAAGATAGAAAGAACTCCTCCCATAATTTCCTTCAAGCTGGAAAATCGGTCTCAGTTTAGTTATTTCTCTGTGGTACACAAACTGCGTACGGTCCTAATATTTTCATCTAGCTTAGTTGTGCAAATTAGCTTGAAAAGTTCCAAATACCATCAGAGTAATTTCATGCTGTAAAACATTGAGCAGAGGTGCAAACGAAATACATGTGATGTTGTTTCAAAGAGCATCCCCCCAAAATAAGCAAGGCTGTGTCAGCAGTGAACAGTGTAAGAAGATTTTGTTTACTGCAGCAACAAGTCTTGTGTGCTTTCAACAAGGGTGGTGCAGACCGTCTTTCTATTTTCTCCTGTAATAGATCCCTGTTTCTTATGTTACGTAGACACATATTCACAACCATTAGATCTGCTAAACTGCACGGGGATCTGAAATGGAGATCAAAAGCATTCTTGGGAGTATTCTGTCTTAACGAAGTTCACATACCAGAGCTGCTTTCTGGATCTGAGCGGCGGAGCTTCAGACAGGGTGCAATAGTTCCCATTCGCTGTTGGTAGCTGGAAGGTAGCATGTTTATTCTGCATTTGCTAATTAATGTAGAAACAGACCATAATGTTTTAATGTATGTTTTTATTTCATCAGTAGTTTGGATAGAGACTGAAATGGAAATATATTGCAAGAGTGTTCAAGGGGTGATTCACTATTGCTCTGAACATCCCAATTTTCAAGCATTAGGAACTAAATGCTAAACACGCTAAACCTAGGAACAACATTTGATTTCCTAATTAGGTTTCTGAAGTATTTGGCTTGATTAATGAAGAGAATATTAACTTTAAGCATGATTAGATTAACTTATGAAGCTACCATGCTGGTACAATTGCTACTTACTACCTATCAAGCTAATAATGTTTGCATAGCATCGTGTGTTTGTGCGTAATCTGAAAGCAAATTACAGCTGTGATTTTTAGTGGAGTTTTGCTTTGCCTGACTGAGGTATAGTGCTGTATCCTCTGTTAGATCTTAGGATTGTTTAAATGGACAATTTAGTCACTAATTAATTCTGCAAGGAAGAAGGAGGAAGAGAAGCCTTTAGAAACAAGATGTTTACACTATAAAAGAGGCTTTTGAGTCAAAAGGAGGAGAAGCGAGAAAAACTAGTCATTTGGGATCATGTGAGCTCTGTGTGGGTGCAGAACATCCCCTGGCCCCCCAAGTTGTTTGGGGTGCCCCAGCAAAGGGCAGCTCATGAGCCCTGACCTCTGCTCACCTGCTGACTATTGCTACCAAGGTAGGAAGCAGCTGGGAGTAGCAGAGTGTGATTTTGTGCTTTTATTTCAGCTTCCTAGGAAGCTTCTGAGGAACTCTGCAGGCTTTAATTGAAACAGGCATAGAACTTACCATGTAATGAGGAGAAAAAAAAAAAAAAAAAAGAAAGCTATTTTTTCCAATTTAAAAAAATCAACAATCCCATTATGCGGAGTTATGACGACGCACCACATTTATTTTGTGAGCATTTTCCTCCACTACAGTACCTAGAGCTTGTGGCTGGAGTCTTGGGAAGCACGCGGAGCTGCCAGCCTCCCTAGAGCAGGCTGTGCCCCGCTAGGGACCAGCCCAGCGCAGCACATGTCCATAGCTCGTTTGCTGTCGGGAGGGAACAGCAACACCCAGAAATAGTAGGTTTTGCCACTCTTCCTGAGGAACTTGTGAGTAGCCCCTCTTGCACATCACTATCCTTGTATGATCAGCCCAGGCCCACAAGAGCATAACTGTTCTCCAAAGATCTCTTCTACACGAAGCTTTGCAGACACATCTTTCTGGCACCCGCATCAAGGCTAGTGCTGGAGGTTAAACCTGGTACTGGTAGTAGGCTGAGCGTCCTGGGAGAACAGGCTTGGAAACAGAGGATGAGGCAGGATAGTGGTGCACAGCAGGGTCTATGCAGGCATCGTTTTCTGAATTTAAAAGAGAATTTTCTTGGGACTGTAGAAAATTGCATATCAAACTGGGAATTATTCTGAAACCATATCTCTGCAATGCTGTTGTATTAAGTAGTTCATATGATAGCTGTATTAAATAGGAGAGAAATTAACAAGTTGCTGAGAGGCTTTACATTGTTCTTTAGATATTTTTAAGTCATTTACCCTGAGATTTTCTGGTAAGTGCAGTATGCTTTTTTTTTCCTAAGATTGGAGAGAAATTCAGAGAAGCTGACATTTTAACATTTTATGACTTAAAATAGTTTATAGTTTTAATAAAAATGTTCTGGTAAGGACTTTGAAGATGAGTGCTTCCATCTACGTAACTACATAAGCTTGAACTTTGATGCTATGATAATTTCTGGCTGTATTACAAAGGAATCTATGCTATCAGACATAATCTCTGTTTAGTTGAAATAGCAAAGCCACCTTTTTATGTGTTTTTATTTAAAAAGAAGAAAGGAGGAAAAAATCATAACAGCATGGTTTCTATCATTTTTGATTTGCTCAAATACTTTCAGAGAGAAAGATGTCTATAGTGCTACAGTCACCTATAGCTTTTTAATTTATGGAACAGTTTTGAATATGGTTCTTATCCATTTTGTGCAAAATTTCTTGGACTTTCTGGCCTCCAAAACGACTTTACAGAGCATTGCTTTATTTACTGTCATTTGAGAGAACTTGGAAGTGTAGAAGCATGAAGTACTTCCAAAGGATTTATTTTGTTTTGCTTTGCTATTCATCTTTCTGCTTGGTAACCTCTTTCTTGTATTTATAAAATTGGCCATTTCTTATCAAGACTTCTTTCCCCTTGCGACCATATTCCTCCTGCCTTCCTCTGCCATTTATGACTACATGGACAGATTTTAATGTACAAATTGAGGCTATAACACTTATATGTATAATATATTTACACCCAGTGTTTTTCACGAGCTGAAGGCAAGCAGAAAACTTCTATTTGCACACAGAATTTTCCCAGCATTGGCATAAATCACTGGGGACGATGGGCTGCCCGGAGTGATCAAAGTGCCCAAGCTGTCCTTCCTGGTGGCTTTGCTGCTTCCATCTTCAGTGCCCATCTTGTCCAGCCCCTTGACTAATGTGTCTGGTTGATGCGTTTTTGCCTGGTCCACACTGAGGCCCTGGCTCTTCTGAGCCCTTTCCAGTGCAGAGCTGCAGGTGCTTGTTATGGTCACTTGGCATGAGAAAGGAGGACAAATGTGATGATTTTTGTTTTGCCCCTACTATTCAAAAGCATGTATGTATTGCAGTAGGGGAAATGGCTGATATCTGAGATGCGCTAGGAAGCTCACTGGGCTGCTCTTCTTCCTTAGAAGTGCCAAAAGGGGGGATTTAATAGACAATCCCAAAACACAAAGATGGAAAATTTGACATTACATTTACCATAAAAACAAAGAAAAAAATGGGGTGAGATTGGGTGGAAAGGAAGACTCTTAACCTTTTTCGTGGTGCACCAAAGCCTGGAATGTGTCCAGATAGGGGCCTCTCTAAAATGTAGTTATCTAATGACCCCAATTGTGATGAAGATGTGTCCTGGAAACATATCTGATATTCAGCACAACTGATCCACAAACTTCCTTGAGCCTGATCGTCACATCTTAAGGTTTCATTCCTGCATGTTCAGAGCACTGGAATGGAAGGCAAAGATAGAAAAAGGCAATTTCAGTAAATCAGAAAAAAAGTGTTTGTAGATAAAAGTAACATTATATCATCTTCATGTTTGAAGTTAATGGTAATTCAAAGGAATCTGTTAGGGGGATGGCTGGTAATTCCTCCAGAGATTAGGCTCTATCCCTTGTATAAATTTAGGAAGTGAATGCCCGAGTACAGTTGGGCTTCTTTCATCTTCATGGTCCCTAATCTCAATTTCACTCCATTTCAAATGACAAAATCCTTTATCTTCTGTCTGCTAACAAAACTTCATTGTACAGGAGCGATTCAATTAAACTGATATATCAAAAGCCAGACTTTTCCCTGTCCCTGAGTAACATGATATTGGCTAATGGGTGAAACAGCACTTACTAACTTGTATTTCTGTAGGACTACTTCAGTTATTTTACCCAAGTAACTGTAGGAAAGGTAATAACCCTGCCACAGGGATGATGTAGTGTGATTCTGTGAAAGAAGTGAAGATGATAACATCCACTGTGAGCTTTATCTGCTTAAAAGGTTGAAAATTGCATCCTGATTTTTGTCTCCAAAACACCGCAGTGATAATCAGTTATGGAAATGAAGCAACAGTCTAAAAATAAGGTGGGCTGTGCATCTCTGGTTGGCAAATAACTCATTTTCTCTAACTTGTCTTAAGCACGAAGTCCATTTGCAGTTGTGTTTTCCATATAGACAATAAATTGCTTTGTATCTTACAGGTTTGACGTCTCAACTACCATACTTAAAACTAACAAATTCATTATGATTGTTGTTTTCATTAGCATAATAAAAAAATAGTTGCTATTGTCTACTGATTTTAGACATCAAATATGGAGTTACAGTTAACTTTTTCAATGAACTTGCAGATAAATATTCAAATGATGTTCAACAACAATTTTTAGGGCTTCTCTTAAGAGATATGTTTATTTCAAATGAAAAACAGCCAAACAAGTGCTGCTTGTTTAATACTTATACACATTCTGTGCTAGCAGTAAGGTGATCTTACTTATTTGGAACTGCTGTTACACTTTGTGAGCATCTGGCAGCAAAAGACATGGGCCATCTCCACAGTGAGTGTAAATTGTCACAGGTCCATTGATTTCCACTGAGCTATGGCTAATTATACAAATTCCCTTGCCTGCTAGGTTTTGCTGTATCAAGACTAGATTCCTTTTCTTTTCTAATATTATCACATTCCTTTAGTGAACAGAAAAACTTCTACGTCTGTCTTCTGCTTTATAGAAGCTCCTGAGGCCTTAACTATTTTCCCAGATATTTCTAGCGTGCCGGTAGGTTTGATCTTTGGGCACTGGCAAAGATGTGCAAACAGATGGTTTTATGTGCAGGAAAGGTGGGTCATTTACAGCAAAACCTTTGGTCAGAGAGTTTGACTGGCAGCCGAGGAGTATTTCTGTGTTGCTTTTGGATGACTTGCAAAACGCCTGACATTGGGGCAACCTTTCTCAGTGCAGCAATAGTTTGGGTGATGCTGCTCAGGAAAAATCCTGTTCCTTCCCTCCATCAGTTATTTGTAACCCAATCCTGTTGCCTCAAAAGTCAGTAGTAAAACTCTGTTTGTCTGCTTGGTGCAATGCAACAGAAAGAGCAATTTTATCTCCTCTTGCCATGTGTCCGCAATGACTGCTTTAAAAGGTGATTCTCTTGACACATTTTAATTCATCGTAAAACAGGAAATGGAGTGAAAAGATGTTGTTTTATTTGTTATTCTCACTAAAAGGTAAATATGTGTAAGTTAGATCTCCCAAAAAAGGAAATTAGATCTTTTTCTCTTGCAGGCTATATAGATTATAAGAGACAAATTGCACATAAGAATTTTTTTACAATAACCTATTATAGATTCCCTGTTTTTGTTTGGAGGCAAACTTGATAGGACTGATCGCTGCAGTAGGACAGTATGTTTCTCTTCTTTCTAGATCTTCCCTGTGACCTGTTTCTGAGAGAGGGAGCAAATATTATGTGTCATGAAATCATTTTAGCCATGGAAACGTGATCCCCATTTGTGTCAAGTTAGTTCCCTGGCACTAGGATAGGATATACGTCAAGGGTAAAGGGAACGAATTACCAGGGCAGTCTTGCCAGCTTTTATCAGTTCCTGGATTGAAATCCAATACATATATATGCATATGTATGTGTGTATATGCATATATATTAAAGACATATTCTTATTAAAGACAGAAATGACTGAACTTTCTTTTGGTGCTCTCTGTAGCACATTGTTAGCGTGATTTGCCTCTCTTGGACCAAGTATAAGCCCTTTATTCTTTCATTTCTATGTATTGCAGTTCATTTAACGTGTTGCTTCTTATTTATGGAGTAGCTGCACATTGGGTTAAGTAAACTTGGAATCTGAAATATGCTGCCTGTCCTTTCCCCTCTGGTCTGATGACTGTTGATTATAATCTTCCTCTTTAAATGGCTCTGCCATAAAAATTCTCCAGCCAGAACTATCAGAAATTCTAGGACTTTCCCAGGAGATCAGCGATCTATTTTACAAATTCCCTTTTTCTCCATCCATAACAAGCAGGATGGTTTTTTTTTTTCATCCTTTCCTTAGCCTGTTTAACTGTGAGTTAGCCTTACACTGTTTAATTGTGAGGTTTTTGTGCACCTTTCATTGTTTTTTGCCCATTTGCAGAAAACATAAATGGATTCTTAATATACTCACTTAGAATTTAACTTTTCTTTTTAAATTCTAAGCTGTTTGCTATCTGGGCAAGGTGGAAAAAAAAGAGTCAAAATTGCAGTTTTGGTATCTGTGGTGGGAAAATTCCTATATAATTTTAACAGCAGTTGGAAGTTTATTTATAGGGAAATCTTGTAAGAGGAACAATTTTCTACTAACTTTCAAAAACTCAACTGTGGAATATTCTAATACATAAATTAGTTTAATATAATTTATTAATACATAAATTAGTTTAATATAATTTACTTTGGTAGAGTATGAGTTGAAGTTTCTTCCCTCTGAATTACTTGAAAGTTTATTATTGGAATGTATTAAAATAAATTGTCCTCAACTTAATCCTTTTCATTTAGTTTTATCTCAATATTTGGGTTCAAAACCAGAAAGTAGACTACAGTAGTGGATATTCAGAAAATATATGATTTCTGGACTTGTCTGAATGTAAAGAACCTGTTTACAAAAAAAAAAAAAAATCATTTTGCATATAGGCTAATGAAACCAGAAGATTTGTCATACACTTCTCTTCTGAATCTCTGACCTGTCTTCTCAGGTTGTTACTTTCAGGGCTTTCTTGAATAGGTAAAATAAGCGTCTATTAATCGCTTTTCCCAACTACTGTTTTATTTACTGAAAGTTGTTTCTTCTTACCAGCTCTAGTACTTCTGCTCTAAGATGGATTTCTACTGCTTAATTTTCAGTGTTGGTTGTTTAGGGGGTTTTCATATTTATTAAAAAGAACAATTGAGAACTTCCAGTGGTGGAGTCTGAATTAGTCTCCCGATCACAGGCCTTGGTCCTTATGAGGGACTTCAACTACCCTGATATCTGTGGGGATAATCACATAGCCAGGAACAGACAGTCCAAGAGGTTCCTGAAAAACATTGCAGATAACTTCTTCATGCAGGTGACTGATGAACTAACAAGGGGAAGAGCAATACTAGATCTGATACTAACAAAGAGAGATTGTTTAGTGGGAAATGTGAGGGTTGGGGCCAGTCTTGGCCCAGGAGATGTTGGAATTCATGATCCTGCATGAAGGAAGCTGGGCAAGAAGTAGGATTGCAGGCCTGGACTTCAAGAGAGCAAACTTAGACTTCTTCAGGGAGCTCCTTGGAGGAATCCCTTGGGTCAGCATCCTAGAAGGAAAGGGAGTGCAGGAGAGCTGGCTAATATAAAGCACCAGTTCCTCCAAGCTGAGGGTTGGTGCATTCCTGCAAGAAAAAAGTCAAGTAAGGTGGGCAGGAGAACTGTATGAATGGGCAAAGAGCTGCTGGGCAAACTTAATGAGAAAAAGAGCATGTGGAAGAAGAGGCAGGCTACATGGGAAGAATATAGGTGCATTGTCAGAGAATGCAGGGATGCAGCGAGGAAGGCCAAGGCCCTCCTGGAATTAGAGTTAGCGAGGGATGTCAGGGACAATAGGAAGGTCTTCTATAAATATGTCAGCAGCAAAAGGAAGACTAGGGAAAATTTTAGCCCACTGCTGAATGTGGAGAGTGCTGTAGTGATGAAGGATGTGATGTGATGAGAAGAGTTAATAAATGCCTTCTTTGCTTCTGTCTTCACTGCTAAAACCAGTCCAAATGTACTACAGAGCCCAGAAATAAAAGAGAGAAAATAAGAGAGAAAACCAGGAGAGGAGGACTTTCCGCTGGTCAAGGATTAGGGATCACCTAGACAAACTGGCCACCCATAAATCTATGGGCCCGGATGGGATGCACCCAAGAGTGCTGAAGGAACTGACAGAGGTTATTGTTCTATCGCTCTCATCATCTTGGAGAAGTCATGGAGAGCAGGGGAGGTACCCTAGGACTGGAAGAAAGCAAACGTCACTCCAGTCTTCAAAAAGGGCAAGAGGGAGGAGCTGGGCTACTACAGGCTGCTCAATCCCACCTCCGTCCCTGGTAAGGTGATGGAGCAGCTCATCCTAGAGAGAATCTCTAGGCATGTGAAGGAGAAGGAGTTGATCAGGAGTAGTCAGCATGAATTCACCAAGGGGAAGTCATGGTTTATGAACCTGATAGCCTTCTATGATGGAATGACTGACTGGATGGATGATGGGAGAGCCATGGATGTTGTCTACCTTGACCTACTTCAGCAAAGCTTCCAACACTATCTCCCATAATATCCTCATAGGAAAGCTCTGGCTTTGTGGACTGGACATGTGCCCAGTGAGGTGAATTGAAAACTGGTTGGATGGCAAAGCTCAGAGGGTAGTGGTAAATGGGGCCAAATTTAGTTGGCACCACTGTGGCCAGTGGTGTCCCCCGGGGACAGTACTGTTCAACTTGTTCATCAATGACTTGAATGGGGGCACCCTGAGCAAGTTTGTGGATGATATCAAAGTGGATGGAGTAACCAACACTCCAGAAAGCTGTGCTGCCAATCAGATGGACCTGTTCAGACTGGAGAGTTGGGCAGAGAGGAACCTCATGAGGCCCAACAAGAACAAGTGCAGGGTCCTGCACCTGGGCAGGAATAACCTCAGGCACCAGGACAGATTAGGGGTTGACCTACTGGAGGGCAGCTCCACAGAGAGGGACCTGGGAATCCTGGTGGACACTAAGTTACCCATGAGTCAGCAATGCCCTCGTGTCCAAGAAGGCCAATGGGCTCCTGGCTGCATGAGGAGGATGTTGGCAGCAGGTGGAGGGAGGGGATCCTGCCCCTCTGCTCAGCTCTGGGGAGGCCGCACCTGGAGTATTGGGGGCAGTTCTGGGCTCCCCAGGACAAGAGGGACGTGGAGCTTCTAGAGAGGGTCCAGAGGAGGGCAACGAACATGATTAAAGGACTGGAACATCTCTCATATGAGGAAAGAGTAAGTGAGTTGGGCCTGTTTTCCCTGGAAACAAGAAGGTTGAGAGGGGATCTTATCAACATGTACAAATATCTGAGGGGAGAATGTAGAGAGGAAGGGACCAAACTCTTTGCCAGTGACAGGACAAGGAGTAATGGGTACAAGTTGAAACATGGGAAGTTCCATCACCATGTGAGGAGGAACTTCTTTCCTGTGTGGGTGACAGAGCCCTGGAACAGGCTGCCCAGGGAGGCTGTGGAGTCTTCTTCTCTGGAGATCTTCCAAATCTGCCTGGATGCCGCCCTGTGCCCCATGCTCTGGGTGTCCCTACTGAAGCAGAGGGACTGGACTAGATGGTGTCTAGAAGTCCCTTCTAAACTTAACCATTCTGTGATTCTGTGAATCTATAGTGTTGGACTCCTGTTTAAGTACCAACACTAAATTAAATAGAGAATGAAGAACATTGATTCCTTATTGCAGTGCACCACAGGTTCACAGTCTGTACCATATGTCAAAAAAAAAAATCAGTTGTTATTCAGTTTCTGAGTACTCAAAGTTGCAAAGTTCATCTTTATAGATGATGTATCTCTTGTATCATCAGGCAAATTGTTTTAACGTATGGCAGGTTTTTCTTGTAAATTAAATTTTATGGAATACAATCAGAAATAATATATCTTAATGGCAAATAAAGATTTTGTTGCTCTCCACTATTTTCAAATTTCATTTCATGTGCTCTCATGTCGCAGGGCTAAGATTTTTAAGTCTTGTGTCTCTGTGAATTTTCAGTACTGAACTGGATGCTGCCACATGTTTTTATCTTCTTTCTTAATAGGTTTGGAGGGGGAACATTATCTGTTCCAATAGGTCTGCTCTCACTGTGTATTCAAGAACAGAAAATGTATACTGAAAGCTCTTGTTTGACTTACTATTATGTGTTTCACAATATGATTTTAGTAGAGTCTTTTCACAGTTGCCTTCTATTTACTGGCACTTTTTTGTTTCATATGCCCTCCAGTCTGTTCTACTGTGACAGTTGCATACAATAGATTGTATTAGATAGATATCATATATTATATCGTGCCCAGATGTATTCTGCCACCATTTCAGATTTTCCATTAAGAATAGCCTCTTTGTTTTCTAGGTATTTTCCTTCATAGTCTTTTGTTCAGTGTTCTTTGTGTCACATGTGAAATTAAAATAATGCCTACCCAGGATAGGAGGAAACTGTGTTCAGGAGATTTTTTTTCAGGATAATAGGACTTCTAGAATTATCTGTATATGCTTTTAAAAGAGATATAGCATGTAGTAGTATCAGACTGCTTCAGATACAGTTGATGTTTTGTGGTTAATACTTACATGTGAAGAAAATCACTAGCTCTGAATTATCTGTCTTTCAAGCTGACTAATCCAAAGCTGCTGGGTTTTGCAGCCAGCCCCCTGGGGCTGGGAGGCATCCAAACAGAGGCCACCACATCCCCTGCATTATGGAAGGGAAAGGTTCAATTCCTAAGGTGGGATTTAGGTGTCTAAGAAAAGATGGAAGAAGAAACTCAATACTCCCGGACTCTGTCTTGTGAAAGGAAATAAAAATGATATATAAACATGAGGAAAATCACTTGTGGGATTTCAGCTATTACGAAGATTCCTGATGAGAGCAAGCTTTATAGTCCAAGCAGCAGAGAATTGAGGAGCATCAATGTTTCTGCTCATTTTGCCCCTCTCGATCATGAGTGTGCACTAAGGACTGACCTGGCAGCAGGATGTGCAGAGCAAGAGCCCCGCTCCTCTCTGAGTTCCTGACGCTGGGTTACTGTTTGCTTTTGCTTTCATCCATGGTAGTGGTCATATCCAGTTTAGTATAATCAGCAGTTGCCTATGGCATGTGTCTGGGGAAATATGCAGTAACATATGTGTGTTTATATAGTATATAAGTTGTATTTTAAAGTTTGTGACAGAAATAAATAAATTGAGCTAAGTGAGAGATCATACAGCTTTTGTCACCAAAATTATGCTGTTTGGAGTACTATATTTTTATGCTTTTTTTTTTTTTTCTTTTTGGGCTGGCAAGAGAGCCCTGCACTGATAGTTGAAAGCACAAGGTAAAGTTACACTTTTGAGACATTGTGGACCTTGTTCCTCAGGATAGGGATATGAATTTACTCTCAAGAAAGAGGTCAAATAGGGGTTTCCTATTCATACAGCCCCTTGCGGGAATTGCTGGCTTGCTACTGAGGTGGCCAGAGCTAATAAACCAGGCGCAGACAAAACACTTTGATATTTTTGTGCCTTCAGGCATGATGAAATTGTTGCAAAGTTAGAGGTTTTGTTGTGAGTGTGAAGGAATTTCATTAGCCAAAAGGCTCCACCTTTGCTTCATTCTCCACAATAGGAAAACCGCACGTGTTTATGGAAGGTGATCTCATTTTGGAGTATACAGACCAAATGTTTTCTTATAAATATGGAACAATCACACTATGAGGGCAAACGAAGGCCAGAGCTGCACAACTGCATGAGGCACTTCATATGCATATCATAAATCGGCATGACCCACACTTCTGCCATGTGATGGACCACATCCATCACATCAGCTTATTCCTCCCAAAGGACAGAGAAAATTGCTTGTGTGGTGATGATGGTGCCAGTTTTGGACTGCACAGGTAGAGGACAGTCCAGCCTAACCTGCCACTTCCGAAGAGTCATAATCTAAGAAACAGTGCTGACATTTCACAAAAGAGATGAACTTTTTCAAGGAGACACAAGAAAGGAAAAATGACAAGGTTCCCAAGGCAGGATGAGACATCCCAAGCAATGTGCTTCACTGCATGGTTGTCGGGCGAGCTGTTCACCATGGCTAGTTCGTGTCTGATGACAAGTTTTTGCACTTTTCTGGCCAAGCCGAAGTTTGAGCAGACTGTTTTTACACATTTTCACCAGCAATATTGTTGGTACAAAGCACAGGAAAGTATTGAAATAACACTTAGAAATCTAAAAGGGCACCAAAGACTTAGGAAATGATTACTTAGTTAAGAGAAAGCTGGTAATGCTAGGGTTGCTCTGGAGTGATGGTCCTCCAAATTACATTTTACTTTCTTTTCAGTCAGTCACACACTAGCAGATCCTAGTGCAGGGGCTGCAATGTGCTGGAGGAAGCACATGGCATGCTGGATATTACCCCTGAGAGCACTGTCACTAGGGGGGCCCCTTTCAGCACTCAGGCAGTTAGGATCTACAGACCAGCTCTATATTATTCGCCAGGGCTTTGGGGAGGATGTGTTGAACCACTGGGCCTTTAGGCTTGTCCTTTTATCCCAAAATATTTTAGCTGTGGTAAGGAGAGCAGAGCTAGGTCCCGTAACTGAACTGTTACAATGATTTCAAACGTATGTTGGAAAGGGAATTTGGCATTGACTGAACAAGAACAGGAGGAAAAGAAGTTATACCCTTGATTACTTTTCATTCTGTTTATCTAGTTCAAAATTATGCTGTATTTTAATTAAGTCTTGGCAAAGTTTCTTGTGCTGTTCACTACAGGAAATGAAGAACGGGAGAAAGAAGTGGGAAAATAGAACAAACTGTTTGCTTCATTGTACAGAACGCTATTAGATGCCAAAAATGAATGAAGACAAGTAACACGATCTAGGTTACTATCTCAGTGTAACAGTGCTTTAATACATTTTGATAGATTCATCTGTCAAATTCCTTTACTACTAGTGTATGATTTTTAAATTAGTCTGTTTTTGGTTCACTAATGAGCTATTTACAAGATGCCTCATTAATACTTCTAAGGTAACATAAAGGGTAATGAGAGAACTGGAGGAGTAAAGTACACTTGGGGGACTAAACCATTTCAGATTTACAATTTTTTGTTTTCTTTCTCCTTTCATAACAGAATATTTCCCATATATTCATTGGGGACAGCTAGACATCTGCTTATACAATCCCAATCTGTCTTTTTTTCAGGGAAGATTATCATGAAGATGGGTTCTGTCAGCCATACCGGGGAATTGCATGTGCCCGAATCATTGGAAACAGGACTATATATGTGGATTCCCTCCAGATGCAAGGGGAAATTGAAAATCGAATTACTGGTAAGATTATATACCTTTGTAGTAGGACAGTAAACATTTATGAAAGGATCCAGTTCGAACAGAGGTATGTTATCATTCTTTTAAGCTTTATCAGTTAATAACAGAGAGAGAGAGAGAGAGAGAGAGACAGTGATCCGGTTTTCCTCTTCTGCAGTTAGAAATCTCAGAGAAAGTAGGGTAAAAGTGGCTATCATGTATAAAAGAGTTTTCCATCTCAAGTGAAATGTCAGTTTCTTGACTTTTTAACAGCTTGTGATTTGCATTGGACCTTTTGCCTGAATAAATTCAAATAGAAGACTTTTAAAAAATCTTCTTAAAAAGTCAACTGCACTCTGATGTAATGAAAATGACTGTGTTTTGGTTCTCTTGGAGTAAGTATGGTAATTGTTCCCTTGGGTTTCCCTTCCCTGCTACACAGTCCCAGCAGAGTCTGGATTTCACACTGACTTATATAAAACAAAAGCTGACCTTCCAGTGCTCTGCCACTGCTGATTCTTTCTCTGATCATCAGTTCTATACACACTTGCAAATACATGTTCAAAGCCTTAATGACTTTTAATGGGTTGTACATCAACAGAGGTTTTCTTCGGCAGGTCTCATCAGAGCGATCGCTAACATTGGCAACTGTAATTTGGATGCATGCAACTAGAGCAAATAAATGAGTCCATGGAACAGAGTGAATTGTTTATAGTAATATATGTACAATTAACTCTGTCAAGGCGGAACTATCCACATCTGGACAGATATGGCTAACTAGTTGAATCTGTTATTTAAACAAAAACAGTTGCCAAGAGAGCTTGACTTTGCACCTCAACATTATTCCCTTAAAGACTTTGCTTAAAAGACTCAATCCAGAAAGTCAGTTTGCTTTTCTGTTTTCCTATGACTGAAATCTGGATGTGGTGATCAGATCAGAGACTAGGGTTTCTCCAAGATTTCCATATGCTGTTAAGACTCATTCCCCTCCCTCCTGTCTCTGTTATAATTCACTTTGTTATAATTCACACCTCTTGTACTATTCTATCATTAACTAATTCATACCTTTACACATTTATCTTCACTCCAGTGACATCATTTCTGTCCTGTTTAGATGGTTCTTCAGAAATAACTCAGAATTCTATGAATTAGATTCATAATGCCATTTTCAAAAAAAGAAAGAAAAAGACATCTTCCAGAAAATGTTTTTTGATCAAGTTATATTTACTCTTGGGCTATACAGCATGGACATTCACAATTAGACTAGTTCCCTAATACCACAGATTATTAGAGTGTGGAGGTTGGGGGCTGGCGTTGGGGATAATTTCTTACTGAATCATTGTTTACTATGAAAACTCACTTCAGAGTACTGTAGTGCCTATTGAGTCAGTAACAACAACACAGAATTATATAGCCTTTTTCAGGTGTATTCATCTAAGGAAGGAAGCCATGTGCAGAGTAATCCCTGCAGATTTCACAGTGTACTTGCTTCTTACAAATCTTAAATGCAGAACTTGAGTACTGCAAGACTATTCTCTGCACAAATGCCAGGATCTTTCAGAGACAGAGATATTTTGTTAGATGAAAAAAAAAACAGCTTTTGCTTATATTCTGTTTATATTTGCTATATGCTTTATAAGCGTAGTTTTTGGTGGGACTTCTTTGTGCCAAAAGGCACACAAAATTTTAAGTGGAGGCTGTGATAGGTAATAGTGACATCTACCGTCCAACACCAAGAACCAATATAAAAAGGGCCCAGACAATGTCTGCAGGGAATTTTCCTTCTGTTTTTCCCATGTCCTTGCTGTGCAGATGTGTGATAAACATTTCCTTCACCTCTAACACCTGTGGTGTTATTTGCTCCTCATTATACTGTTTGGTGGGAATCTCAGCCTTCTACTTCCAAAAAATGGCATTTCTGGAGAAGAACATGAAGCATGACTCACGAGATAGAAGGCAAACAGTAAAGAGTGCATGGATCTGACCCCTTGTTTGTGGATGGGTGTGATTTGAAATGTCTTTGGTGTGCTGTTTCGTATCTGTTCGACTGAAAACATAACCCCTATAGACTCTTTAATTTTTCTCTTCTTGAAAGGGTTGTTTCCCACATATTTCATTCAGATGCTCTACTGAAATGACACCAGTGTTCAAGACTCTTAAATGTAATATGTCTGCATAGTTGTGCTTGTATATTCGCTTTCTCACTCTGATAAAGTTATCTGAGATGGCAAATCTTTGAAATTTCAACATTACGTCTCTTTTTAAAAATCTTCAGCAGCTCTATTCCTCTCCACTGATCTTTGGCTTGTAGCCCTTAAAACTAAGTGAACCTGGAAAGAGCCTTGGGAATAGACTAAATTCTAGGATTTAACATAGTTTTATAGGAGCAGGCAAGCTTTAGGAAAAGAGCTTAAAAAACAGTGGTTAATTGACTTTCTGGGCCATTTCTGGCATTCTTTGGAAACCAGAGATCTTAGCAAGAATGTGCAGAGCTGGAGTGGAAGTTTGTACTATTTCTTCACCCAAGTGCTTAGATTTTGATGACTTTCTTGCTTTCACGAGGTATCTCTGCTTATTAGAGGCTCCTCCTGAGGCTAGAGATGTGGATATTTTGCTATCAGTGTTGCTGCCTGCCCTCTGACACCCTGATAATCATCAACTCCCTATGTCTATCCCTCTACCTGTCTTATTTGGGTGCTACACTATCACCACCCAGTGCTTTTTATCTTCTATCAAAATAAAGACATGCTGATCCCAGTTATAGAATCATAGAATGCTTAAGGTTGGAAGGGATCCTTGGAGATCATCTAGTCCAACATCCCTGGACATGCAGAATCACCTACAGCCTGTGGCACAGGGCTGCATCCAGGTGGGTTTTAAAGATCTCCAGAGAAGGAGACTCTACAGCCTCTCTGGGCAGCCTGTTCCAGGGCTCCGTCACCCTCACAGGAAAGAAATGTTTCCTTAAGTTCCTGTGGAACTTTTGGTGCCTCAGCTTGTGGCCGTTTCCTCTAGTCCTATCACTGTCCACTCCTGAAAAGAGGCCGCCCCCTCCTCCTCACTGCCTCCCTTGAGGTATTTATACACACTGATCAGGTCCCCCCTCAGTCTTCTCTTCTCCAGGCTGAACAGGCCCAGCTC
>VZSG01001278.1:10564-39676 GCA_013398315.1 Nothoprocta pentlandii
AAAAAAAAAAAAAAAAAACAGAATTCTAAAAAGCTCTTGCTCTAGCTCTCTTGGAGCTAGTTATACTGCTACTTTAGTCTCAAGAATGTATTAGGAACTTTTACTTCTGTAAAGACATTTTCTTAGAGAAATTCAAGAGGATGCACCACAATTCTGCAGCACAGAGACATATGCAGTGAATAAATACATTAGCTACTTTTTTTTTCCTACACTATCATGCATATTTATAAATTTGTAAATTAAGTTTAGCAGTAGGAGCAGGTGTTATGCTGACAAATAAGAGAACCAAAGGCTTATTACTATTCAGCAGACCCGTGTTACACAGCCTACTCATCTTACTCAACAGAATGTTCTGAAAGAGCTTACCCTGGAAAAACAAAATTGCTCATATTGGACTCAAGCCTAGTTATACTGTTTATAACTAGTTTGCCATTAAAGCTTCCTTTTAGATGTTACAGTTTATAAAAAACGTATGTAGTCTCTGGAGATCATATAATTTTTTCCAAAAAAATTATATGCAGTAACATAATGATGAAAAGTTCTATACTATGATACCAGTCTACTGAATTAGCCTTAGTCAATTGGAAATGCATTTGGGATGGACATGGTTCATAGGTATGTTGCACTTCTAAAACAAATACAGTGGATTTTGCCCCCCAAAAGAAATATAAAGCTAGGGACTATGAATCTTATTCTTTGTGCTGCAGGGTGCACACAATATAGACTACACAGCTTGGATATATTTAGCTACAAAAACTTTGGAAATTGCTCTATTCACTTTCCAGATAATATAGTTGTTATAAAGACTTTTCTAGTTCTATTACAAAGAAAGTATTACAGAATTTATAGATACAAAAGTGATAAATAGAAAAGCTATAGAAGTGAGAGAAACAAATGAACACCCGCGCTCAGAAGAGTTCTAATTATAATGGTATCTCCATCAAAAACAGTGTTGCCATGTACTTGGCAAGTCCTCATTTTTAGTTAGTCTGCTGCATGGCACTTTCACATTCACCATAGGCTAAAATGAGAATATGTTCCTTTAATGAGAGAACTGAGGATGAAGCTATTATTGAAGACCGGCAAAATCACTAGTGTGACTTGTTTTTTTCTTGGGCATATGCAGCTTCTCATAAACAAAGTAAAAGACTCACTTAAGCCCTATAGCTCGAAAAAAAAAAAAAAAGAAATGTATATTCTTTAAGATAGTTTGTCTAATTCATTTTTATACCTCTATAAAATTTCTGAGAATGGGATGTATTATTATCTCTAACAAAATCTTGAGATAACAAAATATCAAGAGATATCCTTTTATTCTGTGAAATTTATTTCCTGAAGTTCAAAACAACAGATCTGCTATGGGAAATAATTGATGGTTTCTTTTCTCAAGAGCAAATTTGGTCCTGATGGCCAGAAAATTAATTCTAGCACCTTGTCAGTCTAATTATTAAACTGAAATAGAGATTATCCATTTATTTTGAATGCTTTAGTGAAAGACAACAATGAAAAATTTTGTGTATAAATCATTTAATTAGATGAAATTCTAACTGAGAGAATGCAGATTTTCAGTTGGTACAGAACATGAGTGATTAACAATGCAAAAACAATTGTAGCATTTTTTTTTTCTGTTACTAACAATATCATTAAATAGTAAACAGCAATTTAACCTTACAGCTACAGGTCCATTCTGAAGCAACAGAAATGCGACACTAATAAAGGTCTTGCTCTTGTTTTTTTTTTTTTTTTTCCCCTTTTGTTAAATTATTATATGTGTAATTATATCACAGTGATTAGCCAAGGGGGATATAATAAAACATGCTCTGTATAGTCTAAGAGTGAATCTGGGCAACCAATACTCACTTTAATCTTGGTAAGTCACTAGAAAGTATATCAAAGCTTACCTGGCTTCAGGGAGATCAGGAACATTAATAAACATGTCCAGAAGAAAATGAGATTTCTTTGGAGAAACTTAGGATATTTAAGCTCCCTACGGAGATACTCAGATGCTCATGTTCCTTATTTGCTTAAGACATTTTAAACAGGATTTTTTTTTAAATGTAATATTTTCTGAAATATAACTTGTGAGCCTTCTATTATTACTTAGGTTAAACCATTCTTTCAGTCATGAACACTGAAATGATTTTTGGAGGTTATTTTAGGTATATTCTTATGAGTCACTTTCACTGACTATTTTTCAAGTGTATTTGTAACTGAAATGCCTTGCATGGAAGTACAAATGTACAGAACACAAATGGGCTGCTGCTTTTTTTTTTTTTTCCTGTTGATGGCACTAATGATTCTTAGTGTCCTGCATGTCCACTCTCCCTGTTCAAAGTCAATTCTACAAAATGTCAGTAGCTGAGAGGAGAAGAAAGAAGGTTCTTTTTATATAGTTGCAATGAATGCTTATATATTTCAATTATGAGAGGTCACTGGGTACTCTACATTATTTTATTTGCCTACACAATGCATTGAAGAGTAGAACTGCATGATCCCTTCCCAGATGTAGTAAAGATGCAATAACTATGAAATATCATGTAATAAGTATAGAAAATGGGTCTAGCATTACAGATTTATTTGGCTTGTTAAAATCTTGTAAAAGGAATGTCTTTATGTATTGCTTCACACTTCTGTTTAAAACAAATCATCCTATCCCCTGTAATATAAAGGAAAACACCTGACATCTCCATTTCTTTTGTCCTTCATGGAACATTCCTGAAGAAATCACAGTACCGCTATTAGTAGCAATGCGTCAAAACCTAACTTTTGTCTGGATTTCTTACATGGGGAAGCCCAGAAAATGATGATTTTGCCTGAACAATGGCTATTCAGAACTTGACAGCTGAGTATTGCAGAATTTGGTCCAGATCTGATAGCCTTATTTTTCCATGCAAGAGAACACGCTGCAGTGGGAGGCCATCAGCCAATTTCATATTTTATGGAGAAAAACTGCACTCAGAATATTTTCTCTCTGGGAGATTTTAATCCAAAATGTGTCTTCATTAGACGTGGCTCAGAAAATTTTTCACACCACTGTGTATTCACAGTGTATATCACAGATAGATACATAATATAGTGTATGTATTTCTTACCCATGTGTACTCTATCTCCTAATATCCAAATCAGTACTGAAGTGATAAAAACATCATGAAGAAAAGCATAAAAGTTTCCTGTAAGCAAGGCCCTTCTCCTCCACTTTCCTCAGGCAACTCATTTGCTTATCTACAGACAGAAGCTTATCTACAAAAGGAAATGAGAAAGATCTTAATGCCTCAGCCCAGTAAAATGATGTTTATTCATGTCTATTTCTCTGTTGCTCACACCAATCTCTTAACCAGAACAGTCTACAAAAGCAATGAGACTGACATATTTTGACATAAGGAAAAACAAAAGTAAAAATTTGTACTACATATTGCATGCTAGACAGATTTCCGCTGAAACTTAGGTACCTATAGAAATGGCAAAGGAATCAAATGTAAGGAGAAAATAAATTGAAAGAACCAACTGCAACTGAAGCACTGAGTCCTTCTGGTAGAGGACTATCATTTCAATAGTTGCCTGTGGACATGAAGAGCATATCACCCTTCTGTGCACTGATTTGGAGGATTATGTAACCCCTGCTTTGTTTTGCCTATTCAGCTTGGCATGTGATTGCAAACTATCTTGCAAATGCAGTGGTAAAACTGCCTCAAAGAGATTAATCATTTCTGGAGCTGATAAGTGCTACAGCTAATTTTTACAGCAAGATCTCAAATTTTTATTTAGGGAGCTGCTGGGATTTAATGTAAAGAAAAAAAAATCAAACTAACAATCAAATAATTAAATTATAACAGTCTTGTGTTATAATTGTCAAGCAGTAATATAAAGAACAACTTAGGATCATGAATAAGCAAGGAGGATATCTAACCTCAACAATTTTGCTTTTACTACAGCTGTGTGAGTTACTCAGTACTCCTAGAACAGTAAGTGCTTACTAGATGGAACACACACTTCAGTACTTGAGAATTTCTGTCATTATATAAGGCACAGAAAGTGCTGTAGGATGCATAGGGGTAAAAATATAACATTACATTTCTGCTATCCTAAGAAGTATCAAAAAACAATTTATAGGAAAATACAGTACGCAGTGAATGAATGTTTTGATTACCGGATGTAGATTAACACAATTTTTCTGCTGAGGAAAAAAAGAAAAAAATGCAATCATGCTTCCTGCTCTTCTGTTTTTGTATGTGAGTTCTTTTTTTTAACTAAAAAGAAAGCACTATTAAGTATCTACGTTAAAAGCGGAGTGCAAGAATGCACCTTTTGCTCCACTGGAAAGTTTTAGCTTCGCTGTGTGCGAATTTAGCCTCTTTCTTATCATTCACAAAATGACTGGCAGTAATTATGGGAGAAGAATGCAACATACTTTGGTTATCCAAATTCATGCAAAGACTCAAAACAGAAAAAGGCTGTATTGATAAAAGCTGGCTGCCCATTTCTTTAATTGCATCGTGTTCAAGAAGCACTTGATAATTGTAGATCAAAAAAAGTGTATATTATGACAGAAAATGAGTGCACATTTCTAACTATGTCTGTAGAGTAAAAAATTGCAAGTAGAATTGGGTCAGTGTATAATTTATGCCACCTACCATAAAATTCATCAGCTAATGGAATCTAAACTTCAGTACTTCTATTTAAATGAAAAAAAAATAAAAGAGACTGTGGCTTACTCCACTCAATGTTTAAATAATACAAAAATCAGTTTGGTGGCCACATAGGGCCACAGTGTGATGCAATTCCATTAAAAACTGACATATTAGTATAACAATACTAAGGAATTATTTAATTAAAAGCATTTGGGAATGGCAAGGTAAAGAGTACCTTTAAAGAGCACCATAAAAGCAAAAAACAAAACATTTTAAAATGGCAAAACTAACCAGAAAGCATTTTTCTAAAAAAAAAAAAAAAAAAAACTGCCATTATAACAGGCAGAAAATAATCTATCTACAGAATGGCAGCAGGCGGCTACTGGGATAATACTCACATTTTGAAATAAAAGCATTGGCAGTATTTCAAGGCTCTGGAGTAGTGCCTTGGAACAGTGGCAAGTACTTTGAGAACTCTTTTTGATTCTAAATACCAAAGAGGGATTTTACTTGAATTGAGAAATATGGTAGCCCAGATTCATTGAGTTCAGTGGAGTTTTGCCTAATGATTCCAGTGAAAAATTGAGAATTGAAAGTGACTTTAAGCATGGCAATATGTGTTATATACTTTTATATTATTTTGGGATATATACTTTATTTTTTTATATTATTTCAGGATGATAACATCGTCTAAGGATTTTTAAGGAAATCTTATGAATTAAAGTATGTTTTTGGAGTGCTATGGTCTGAATTCAATTTGTTGAGATCAAGCCTTCTGTTCACTGTAGTGCTGTGTCTCTAGAAGTACTCATTTCAAAACTCCTAGGAACAAGATGTAGGTTTCTTTTAACTCCACAAAACCTCAGATCTGGCACTTGCCAAGTTTTTATCTGGTCTTTCTTGGCTAGTCTGGAAATTTATTTTAGTTTGTTTAGTTCTGACAACAACTAACAATCGTGTGACTGTTACCTCACTTGTTTGAGCTGTAGCTTAACTTTGTGCAATTACATGGCATAACGCCTGTTATAACAGTTTTCATATATTCATATTACTAACAGATGGCCATAACCCGTAGCTACTCTGTGCAGCATGAACTATCTGTGAATCTGCAGTACAAATGCAGCATGGAAGGGTGCAGGAATGGCACATGCCTCTTAAGTGCATGCACAGGATGATACCAGAAGTGCAATTCTGTAAATAAGTCAGCAGCAATCAATTACTGGCCAGCATTGTAGTGCAACCTTGGCAGATGGTGACAACTGCTTCCTACAGATAACAAAGAAAGCAAAGACACTCAACCTGTGTAAACCATATCGCACACTGTAAACTTGACATTATGTGAAATCAAAGACCAATAAAACAAGAACAGATAACGATAAATGTTAGAAGACATATGAAATATTTGAAGCAGATTCAAGAGGAAGGTGGAAGAAATCCCCACCATCAACCTCATGCTCTTTATGAAAAGCTTAGGATGCTGATGGTTTGCCCCATCACCCATCCTCTTTGAGGAAGGCAAAAAGCATCAGCCTTAGGACCCACTGAGGGAATCTGAATAGAAAACCTTCTAAAACTGGTAGATACCAGGAAGTCTGTGTGCAACAATTCTAAACACACTACTGATGATAGTATTATCATTGTAATTGGCCAGTATTATCATTGCAATTGGCCTAGTATTAACTCCTTGATTGGACTGCTAAGACTTAGACTTTTGGTTGGTGCAGTGACAGCACATTTCTTCAGCACACACAAAGCACACAAGGTATCCTGTTGCATTATGCACTTTTGCTGAGAGGCTATCAATCACTTAGCTGACTGGACACAGCAGAATCATGCTTATGTAGCTAATGGCACACAAATCAAAGTTGTATTCACCTTTTATGGCCTTTATTTGCCTACAGAGACATACACTTAAATACTTATTACATACTTCCTGCTACATTGAATGCATTTTATCCCTAAAGTCCCTTCTTATAATCAAAATAAACTTATGAATACAAGTTTTATTATGACCGTTTCACATAGAAAAATGGTATCTGGAGTATTTTTGCAGAACCAAAAATCAAAGCTCATTCCAAGCAAACGTGCATGATTAGAATCACATATTCTGACGTGATGACGTGATGACGTATCACCGTTTGTACCCAGCTGTGATAACCATGATAACTGATAACTAATCAGTTGCTCTGATTAGTGTCATGACCACATGACTAGTCTTTTCAGTTACGGAGCTAGCTTTCCAAAAAGCCTAGATACACCTCATAAGATTGACCATCAGATTCCTAAAGACACTTAAATATCCCAAAATGTAGATAAATGCCTGATTTTTTTTTTTTTTAAACATAACACCACGCTCACGTGTACTTGACTATGGAATGCTCACAAAAGAGGTCTGAATGGTGCAGAGAATGTTAACCTCTGCTTCTAAGTTACTTAGCATTTTAATTATAAAATTGTCTTTCCCTGTTTATGCTAAGCAATGATCAGAATTGTGTATTTTCGCATCAAATTAATCCCACTGTATTCTCAGTAACAGCTCTACCACCCATGCAGTATCAAACACTTCTTAATCATAACACATGGAAACAAACAGAATCTACCTTCTACTTTTCCTTCTTTCTGTTCTGTTTTCAGTTACTAATACAAGTAGATAGGACTCTAATATGCACAGAACAAAACAGATAATCAAAAAGAAACCAATTCGCATGCAAGCAATTGCCAAGATAATATTGCCTGAGCCCACTGCAGTTAGAATAAAAGGTAGTTTAGCAAAGAGAGGCTCTGGAAGTATTGTCAGCTTCATTTGAACTTGAGAACCAGTCTAGCACTGGTTATACCAGTGCTGTAGATTAGCTGGAACAATTTGGTTGCTGACTTTCTGATAATGAATCTCATCTTTTGTTCTTTATTACCATTTTTGAGATTTAGGCTATAGATACAAACCACAGGTGGTAAAATAAGGGAATATTATAGAAATATTTAATTTATTCACAAGGTCCACTAATTGTAATGATATCTTTATCTCAGATTAGGAAGTGAGCCAGTGCAGTTGGCTCAGAGGAAACTATCTCAAAGTACAGTCTGTTTTAGTAAAATAATAAAAGGGATTGTCTTTCTTTGACAAAAAAAAAAACATATCCCATGGTTATACAAATGGTCACAATAGCTGAAGGGACTGCTATAATTATAGTTTCAGAAAAGAAACTTTTGATCTTAAGGAATACAAAATATTTCTGGAAAGCCAAAGAGGATTATGGAATATTACATTTGTATCCGTACTTTTTTCTTTTTTTATGGGACTAGCATTCAGCATATGAGATTGCAGAGAAAAGGTCTAAGTTACTCTTCTGAAAGAAGCTGTATTGGAACAGTCAGATAAGATAAATGATCAGATAAATTGGCATGTATAAGCTCAAGGCTGGAAAGTCTAATGGAAATTCTGTAGGTTAAAGAAAAAGGCTTAATAGAAGTCAGGAAAAACTGTTTAATTCACTTAAATGGTGTATCCACACTATAATGTTAAAGCAACTTAAAAGTAAACAAGGAAAGGAATCACAACTACCTTCCTGCTGATATGCTATGATTTTCTATAGGGAAGAAAAGGACAAGCAGGCAAGGTCTCAATTTGTTGAAAACTTATGAAACAACAACAACAAAAATAATCTGTGATCTATCTCCCTGTATGTTTTCCTACATAGTACTGAAAAATTTCACAGATGCTGCTCTGATGTAACTGGGTTAACTAAGGATAACCCTGTGGCTGCTTCTGGTCTGAAGCAAATAGGTGTCACTTGCAAAATTCAATTCACTTCCTATTCTGCCATTTGAAATTTGCCTCCAGAATAAGAGGTTTGATCAAAGAGTGCCTGAAGGTGACAGTTAATGATGATTTCTATCTCAGCACGAGAAGAACAATGAGAAAAACAAATTAAAAAAAAAAAAAAAAAAGCAAAAGAAAAAAAGAAAACACAGAGGAATTTCAGTACTGGGAAATGCTATAAATTAAGCAAGTTTTGCTGTCCCTTCTGCTCCCTGCTCCAAAATATTTTGCTTCTACCTTGTTACAAAGCTTTCTTGCAGTGTTTTTCTAAGTACTGATCAAAATAAGAGACCATAGAATTTATTTAATGCAAAATAACTTAAAAACTGGATATTACCTGGATATTGGGGCTAATTCAATCTACCTTGTCATATGAATTTCATAGTGATGTTCTACTAAATATGATGGTAAATAGTAAGCCTGTTGGAACTGCACTCAGCCTGTGAGCATTCCACTGATGATGATTATGGAAATGGATGAAAAGTTGCCAGCACAATAAATATAGCTATTTACAGGTAAAGAGTATAGACACATATATAACATATTTTGGTTACAGATGAGCAGAGATCTAGAAACAAACAGACAGTATCTACTGGGTTTTAGGAAAAATATGGTGGTGATATGATTGATGAAATTCAGGTGCTGGTTCTCATAAAGGCTGAAAAGTAACAGAAAAAAATATAAAGAAAGACAAATTTATAAGACAAAACAGCACTTCAATCCTTCAAAAACACAGAGAAAAAGCTCTAGATATTGTTTGTAAGCCTTTATGGAAATTATGTCTGCAATCTAATGAATTACTGACAATTATCAGTCCCCTGGTTGGAGTAGAGTCCCACAACCAGTATTTAATGCTGGCTCCTCTTCTTACTTCCCAGGGAATTAAATTGCTTTTCATAGCTATAAAACTTCTAATTCATATTTAGACTTGAGTTTGGGTTTAAGCATGAACTGATGGGGGAGGATTCCTTTTTGGAGAATACTACAAAGACATATGAGTCATAAGTAGATTTATTTCCAAAATGAGTACAAACACTAAATTGAATTGCAGAATCTCTCTTAACTTTTTCAACAGTCTGATTAGGTTGCATATAATCAGGACATTTTCTGAAAAAAATACTGCACTGGTACTACATTTTACAATTTATATTTGGTTAATGTGATTTGGAAGGTAACAGTACAAGAACACAGGATTCTTAAGAAAACAGGACTCTAGAGTTTAGTTACTACTTTTTTTTTTTGGGGGGGGGGGCAGGAATGGGGATGGGAAGGGTTTGTTTGTTTGTTTTTCCTGATAGAACAGCAGAAACACCAAACATAACCTGTCCATATATGCCCTGGTCCTTACCCCTAACAATATATGTACAGAAACCACCCTTAGTATACAGAAAGGGATAAATTATGTGTTTTGTACTGTAATGTCCAATATTTTTTTTTTTCTCATAGGAAAACTGAAGAGGATTAAAATCATTAATAAGCTATCTTCCTCCCCTCTTGTACTTTAGAATTGATCCTATTGGGAATGTTGCAATCAGTACTCCTATTAAACACTTATATGAGTTTTTCAGTGAACAGCACAGATTTGGATTCTTCCCCATGAGTAATAATTACTTTTTCTATGATTTTATGTCTCCATGGTAACTCTCTTCAGATTTTGTTGTAAATCTGTTTCTCCTTTTCCCTGGAAAAGATAGGAACACCATCCTGGAAATAATGTAAATCATAATTTTAATAGGCTTTTAAGGTCTTAAACAGGTAGGAATCTTAGCCTCTTTCACTTAACACAGTACTTGAGCCTGAAGGAATCAGAAAAAAAAAAAAAAATATCTCTGCAAGTGTCTACTTGATCATGTCTTCTGGGCTAATTTCTGTTTTTCTATACACTTATTAAAATAATAGCTCTTCACACTCAATTTATCACAGTAGTAAAAAACAGTTTCAGCCTATTTCTTTCCTTTGAGATTTTTTTTTCTTTTCTTTTTTTTTTTTTCTTAAATAATTTTTAGTTATATTGCAAAAGCTGTCTTACAGGAAATTAAGGCATTATTAAAATACTTGGGACCACAAATTTATGACTAGATGTAAGTCATCCTATCTTTCCTATGCTTTTAGTCTTCTGAAAGACTAATAAAGCTGAGTCTTGATACATAACTTACATATTTAAATGGAACTGCTTATTTAATTGCCTTATATCTTACAGTTATAGAATAGAATTGGATTTCTGATAAATTTAGTTTCATACAATTATTTTAAGAGATGATTAGCTTAAACAGAAGCCTTTGATAACCAATCAAAGATATAGCAAACAACAGGTGATATGAAGAAAATGCATATTTTGTCAATGTAGTGAGGCAACGGTCAATCTCTTCTCCAGAATAACTACAAGTAGGACAAGAAGAAATGGCCTCAAGTTGTGCCAGGGGAAATTCAGGTTAGACATCAGGAAAATTTTCTGCAGAGAAAGAGTAGTCCAGCATTGGACTAAGCTGCCCAGGGAAGTGGTGGGGTCATCATCCCTGGCAGTGCTCAAGAAATGTGTAGACGAGATGCTCAGAGACATGGTTTAGCAGGCTTGGTGTTGAAGGGATTAAAGTTGGGCTCAGTGATGTTAAACACCTTTTCCAATGATATTGATTCTATGATTTGACAAGTTCATGCAAGTAAAAACATCTGTTGTAGCTCCATGTTCAATTCAGCTCACGGAGCCATACCTCCTTTAACGGCTAGGCATTAAATTATTTAAAAACTTAAGATGTGCGTGGTGATAAATTTTTAGTTTTTACTTATTCAGTGATTTGGTGACAACATTAATTGAAAAACAAATAAAGGACAGATATTTCTCAGCCCTGACACCTCTAAAAATTGAGATTTTTTTTCTCAATAAATAAAATAAATAAATGATAGGAAAAAAATAGTTGGTAATTTCCCTTCTTTCAATTTGTAAATTGCCTAGGGACAGATTTAAAAATGCCTTGAACCTTATTTATTGTAAAAAATTTCTTTTAACAAATCACATTCTTAGGAGAATATTATTGTCAAATGTTTTGCATTCACAATTCAGTAAAGGTATGTTATCTACATGGTAATTTGTGATCAGTTTTCTACTTTAAAAATTTAGGATTACAAACTTTAAATTCACTTCTGCAAATAATCCTGCTATTCTCAACCACAATTCATCATTACAATGAAACTCTTCATAGTTAATCCATTTATTAGACTATTTGTGAGCAGCTGGTTTAAAAAAAACAAATGAATATCTATGGTCAACATTTTGTATGCTATGTTCTAAAACCAACTTCCTGCTGCCAAGAGAAGCCAGTGGCATATGAGCATCTTGCCACATACCCAGAGAGTCATTCCTTCTGCTTAAACAAGAGGCAAACCAATCTTTACTGAATCCAGAATGCTATATGATTCAAGCAAAAAGACTTTAATTTGCCTTCAGAATACTTCTCCAAACTTTTTTTTTTCTCTCTTCACAGACTCCTGGATTGTGTCATGTTTTCAGAGTATAGAGTATAGCTCCACAAATATAGAATGAAATCAGCTATGGAAAACAGGGTTTAGCTTTATTTTATTCATTTGTTTGTTTGTTTGTTTGTTTGTTTATTTAAACAAATTAAAATAGTGACTTCTTATATATACTTCTGCTTGCCTTCAGCATCTGATCTACAGGTAGTTCACTTGGCTAAATATACGATCCCAGAAGTTTCAGGCTTCTGGAATGGTATAAAAAAAATAAATAGTAGACTGGTAGAGCATTTAATTAGTCAAGGCATGGTATTTATGGGATGTCAAAAACAAGCTCTGTCACAGTAAGGACTGCAGACTCCAATTTGGAATAGGACACTTTTCTTCCTTTAGGATTCAGAGTTGCAAGCTCTCATTTTGTAAGGAATTGAAGTCCAATGCTGCCTTTCATTTCATGATAATGTATCCTATTTCTTATTCTTTCCCTTGCCATATCATTAGTTAGTAAAATTATCTTAGATGTGGATAGCCTTCATTTACCTTGACTGATTTGAATAAAAGCATCCCTACTTAGCCCTTTTCTCATCACATCTATTTATTTGATTCATTATAGTATTTATAAGAATGAACATGTCAACCATCAAGTTAACAAATCATTTTCTCCTTGCCTCAATAAATATTCAGGCAGATACAGTATTTTTCTAATGATGAAAATGAAAGAACATCATCATCAATGATCTAGAGCATGGTGGATGAAATAGGCCAGTGGCTGAACTGTATTCCTGAAGAAGAGAATCATTGAAAAGAATTTGCTCCATATCACCAAGTTCTGGAAGCTACGTTTGGATATATTGTGTTCAGGTAATATTCCATGCTGCACTTTGTTTTGTTTTGTTTTGTTTTGTCAAAAATGTGTTTTGAAAAAAGAAAAAAAAATCCAAATTGTACATTTTATGTGTGCATTTATCTATGGGTAAGTTACTCAGAGTAATATTCAGCTTGGAACATCTAGAAGGATGTTCCTAAACACTTTGCCAGTTGGCATATTATTTTGGAAATTGTGCAGATGTTTAGCGTAATTGCATAAATTCAGGGAACTTCACTGGCAGAAATGTAACAGCTTAGAGAATGTAGATGTTTCTTATCTTAATTTTAGTATCATGCAGTATCATCATCATATTCATCAGTCCATTTCTTTAATATTTTAAAATATGCTTGAATTCTATTTCTATCCTCCAATGTACTTGCAGTTTATTCTAACCCAGTATCATTTGCAGAAGTTACAGGCATATTCACTGTTCAAGGTCATTAAATCAAATATTGAATAGCACTAGACTTGGGACCTTGAAGAACCTCATTTGATAAATCCTCCCACAGTGAACTATTAATAAATAATCTCTGACTGTGGATTTCCAATTAGTTTTACAATCATCTTATCACACATGAATTTAGCCAATTCCTTTAGCTTGCATGTAATACTGTCATGAGAAACTATGTCAAAAGCTTTACTGAAGCCAAATATGTGACTTCTGATATATTGCTTTTTTTTTTTTTTTTTTTTTTTTTTTTTTTTTTTTTTTTTTTTTTTTTTTTTTTTTTTTTTTTTTTTTTTTTTTTTTTTTTTTTTTNTTCTGTAAGGTCTGTTGCACTATCATAGGAAGAAATAAATTGGTTTGACAAGATTTGCTCTTGACTGATCCATGTTGGCTGTTATTTACTGCAGGTCTAAAGTGCCCTGGCTAAAACTGACTGTTGAAATCAGAAAAGAGCTTGTCACAGAATGATACAGCTTTATACAACTTCCTATTTTGTTTTGTAATTCTTATAAAAATGTACTGTGTTCCATGGACTTTGTGAGAAAAAAAAAAAAAGTCATTTGTCATTATTTTCCAATTAACTCAATTTCCACTATTGTATGGAAATAAATGAATACAAAATATTTTAAAATTACATAGAAGGCTGAATGACAGTTTAACTTGGTAGTAAACACAGATGAAACTAATGTCACTGCCATGACTTAAGTTGTAGGAATCGGCATGTGATCAATGTTCAGTATTTAAAATACATACATTTAGTGTGCCAATAATCTGTTTAATTGACAAGAAAAGATATCAAACCTTTCTGCTCACAAAAATAATTACTTTGGTTATCTGCAAGTACGTCTATCGTTGATCTTTGCTAGGCCATGAACTTATAAAATATGAAGCTTACTTTTATGCTTACATAGTTTCACCATATCAGTATGTGAAATAATACCCAAGGAGGGATTCTATTTAGCAGAATATATTGGTTCATTGTTGCCTTCTTGTAAGTGAAGTAGTTCACGCTGTAAGTCTTCTGAGGTGACTAAATCAGAGAAATGTGCGGGATGAAATTAAAAGCCATACAACATAAGACACAGAAATTCGCATATGGTCTGCCAAGCACTGTCAAAGTCAATACTCTGTATGAACTTTCATCTGTGTAAGAACAAGGTCTAAAGTCTCAGAAGAATTTCATGGATACATGCATATACAAGCCACGTATACAAGCCATGTGGCTTGAGGCCACAAAATATATCTGTGGTCACTTTTTAAAATTTAAGATGAAGGCTGTGATGGTGCTGCCAGTGTACCAAAATGACTGGGTACCAGGAGTCATGCCTTAGGGAAATGAGAAGGCCAATTTTAATTTCTTCTCTCTATGCCAAAACTATGTTTTCTGGGAAAGTGCCATGCAGAGTGTTTGAAGGGGAAGAAGTTGAAAGGAAGCATTTAGAGCCTAGAAAACTGGACAAATAATAAAAAATATTGCTGCTCAGTAGATTACCAATATTTTCATAGATTACTAGTATTTTGTCTCCATGAAGTGGATCCCAGTTGCTGCTTCTTGACAATATTACCTCTGCTTCAGCCCCTCTTTTCCAGACTCAAGTTAATCTCAACCTCTGTCCAATCATAGCCCTTAAATGCAGGCAAGAAATTATCACTGTTCTTTCAGACATAGTTTGCAGATGACACAAGACTGGATGGAGTGGGTGACACTCCAGGGGCTGTGCTGCCATTCAGAGGGGCCTAAATAGGTTGGAGAATTGGACAGAGAGGAACCTCATGAGGTTCAACAAGGACAAGTGCAGGGTCCTGCACCTGGGGAGGAATAACCTCAGGCAGCAGGACAGAGGAGCAGCTCTATGAAGAGGGATTTGGCAGTTCTGGTTGACAAGTTAACCATGAGTCAGCAGTGTACCCTCGTGGCCAAGAAGGCCAATGGGATCCTGGCTGCATCAGGAGGAATGTTGCCAGCAGGTCAAGGAGGGGATCCTGCCCCTCTCCTCAGCTCTGGTGAGGCTACACCTGGAGTATTGTGTACAGTTCTGGGCACCCCAGGACCAGAGGGATGTGGTACTTCTAGAGAGGGCCCAGAAAAGAGCAACAAAGATGATTAAGGGATTGGAGTATCTATCTTATGAGGAAAGACTAGGGGAGCTGGACCTGATTAGCCTGGAGAAGATTGACAGGGGATCTTATCAAGATGTATAAATACCTAAGAGAAGAATGTAGGGAGGAAGGGGCCAAACTCTTGCCATTGTAGGCCAGTGACAGGACTGCCCAGTCTACCCGTGACTACCCAGTCATGCCTATAAATTGAAACAGGAAGTTCCATCTCCATGTTAGGAAGAACTTTCCTGTGAGGGTGACAGAGCCCTGGAGCAGGCTGCCCAGGAAGCTTGTGGAGTCTCCTTCTCTGGAAGTCTTTCAAATCTGTCTGGTTATGACCCTGTGCCACATGCTCTAAGTGTCCCTGCGGCAGCAAGGGAGTTGGACTAGATGATCTCTAGAGGTTACTTCCGATCTTAACCCTTTTGTAATTCTGTGTGATTCTGTTGGTTTTGCATCCTGTATAGGAGGTTCTCATAGCAATAACTGAGCACTTCCAACAGAAATTCAATAGTTATTACAACTAGGTTTATAGTTATTATCTGAACAATAGTTTTTCACTTTGTCCATTTGCATCATGAGCATGATATAAAATATTCTTGTTTCCTGTTCACTAATGCAATAGTTCTTTGTACAAATAGTATTAAAGTTGTAAATATAATCGCGTGTACAATTTGGTCTAAATTTAAAACCTAGCTGACACAGTACTAATTTTAATTTTTCTATAGAGATTAGGCTGCTTCTTGCCTCTTACTCATTTCCTCAGCCCCAGTGCTACATGCAACATGGGCCCAGGCTGTGCCTTCAGCCCTGTCCCCTTTCTGCTCTTCTCCTCCATTTCCCTTCTCCATAGCCATCTCTTCAAGCATCCCCTCACATTCGTATCCCCTCCTGTGTCTCGCCATGTGCCTCCTGACACCCATCAGAGCTGTGACCCCTCCAGCATGGGGCATTTTGGAGGACTGGTGGCTATTCCCCTCCGTTAGCAAACCATCTGGAACTGTTTGGAACCATCTGTGATTGGCAGAGGGTGTCTGGGGGCTGTCATCCTGCTGCGATCCATAACCAAAACTCTGTCCTTTCCAACCAATTCACTTCCCTAGTTGTGGAGAGGAAAATCATGTTCATGCAGCTTTTAGCTGCCAAATTTTCTGCTAAGCCAGTAGCTTTTAGAAAGCCTTGGGGATATCATAGATGGGGAGAAAACACTCAGAAGTTTTAAATTGTTCTTTGCTTACCAGACAACAACCTGCGTTTTTTTTTTTTAAAGGTAGACCATATTAACCTCCTATTTTTATCTTTCCTCTGAAAATATAAGTAAAAAATGCCTTGAGATTACATGTGGAAAGCACAGTAGGAGAGAAAATCTGCTTTATGGAAGCCCAAGCCTCTCACGTTTGTGTTAACTCTCCTGCCTGTCCTCATTGCCTCTTGCTGGTTTCTTTGCTCACAGGGGAGGATGTCGTAGTAGTGGATTGCTTTTCACCAGGACCTGCTACAGCCCCTCATTTAGTTTGGTGTATTTAGGCATTTTCAGCCACAGGAAAAAGTTCTGTAAGCAGGATATGCACAGCTTAAAAAGTAATAAAGCAACTGCATGTTTGTTAGTCCCCACAAAGCATAACTAGGATTTAATGATCACAGAGGCTCAGTGTTGCTGAGTTGCCAGGTCTCACTAGCTCCACCTTCACTGGTGACACTAGTGGCTTCCCCTTAGGACCCAATGATCCCCAACTACTTAATGAGCCTTCAATATACCTATCTTTTTGGGGGGGAAAGGAGGAAAAGGCAAATTTCATTGTTCCTTGTGCTTTTTCCCTTGTGCCACTGATGTTTTTATCTCAACACAGCTACCTCTGCCTGCAATTTTCTGTTTCCTGGCTTTCAGGGCTCTTTCTTGCAGCACACTCATTGATTTTGTCAGAAGTCTGAGGCAAGGTTATGCTGATGGGCCACACTGGAGCTGAGCCTTGGCCCCTTGGAGCAGGGGACACTAAGCCCAGTGGGAAAAGAGTTCACAGTAGGGCTTACAGAGGGTTAGAGGGTTACGAGCTTCGTGCATAACTTTGCTGTATATGGGAAAAAAACAATACACAATACTTGCATGTTGTAAAAGACAACGAGCACACAGACAAACTAATTAAAACTCCTAAATTAAATCTGAACTCTTCTGTTATATTTGTGGACTCTGTAAGAACCTATTAGAAGAAAAGGATACTTGAAATCTGTAGGTACCCATTCATGAGTATTTTCAGCTTTAGAGTCATAAATTCTGCTAGTAACTTTTGATGTTTTTGATATGATATGATATGATATGAGGATTTATGTTTGCATCTAATGTGATCAGATTTCTGATAGATCATTATGTGAAACTGCAATGAGATCATTGAGAAGACATCCTGTGTCTGGCAAAAATCTAAGAGTTTGTTTTATTTTACAGCTCTCATTTCTACAAAATCATATGTATCCATCTATATGATAATAAAAGGGGAAGAAAACTCTTGACTATTATGCAGGGAAAAGTGAATCATAGAATGATTCGCAGAAAAAAATGAAGAAAGAAAAGCTGCCACTTTTTTTTTTTCCTATTGATGTTGAAGAGCTGTGGCAAATTCAAGCTGTTCAAATTTTGCAAATTCAGAAATATTTTTATAATTATACTTGCAATTCCACTGTGAAGAACAGGAAACAATCAAGAAATCATTAAGAAACTTAATGAAGTTTCTTGAAGTTGCTGCTTATTTCAAAACTGAAAAAGTAAACAGGAGGCATTTTCATGCATTTGATTTACAAGATTTTTTGTCGGTTACATTGCAATTTTTGATATACCTACTTGTAGCTAGAGCAATACAGGAATGTCATTCCCTTCAGCTTAACAGAATTATTGAACTTTAAAGGGAAATCTTGGTTTCTGCAGATCAATTTTCCTTCCTTTGCTAGTAATGTTTATGAATTACGGAGGAGGACTCACGTTCTTGCACACAAGAAATAAGAAATAATAAAAAATTTTAATTTCACAAAATGATTGTGCAAAATGATTATGTGAGTTGTCATCATATATAAAGCCTTACATACACTTAAATACACTTACATACACACCTTTGGTTAATGTGTAGATATATAGACACACATGCATATATACACATCAAACATATATGTATATTTTCAGCAAATGCTTTGTCAGATTATCATCAGATTTTTCCTAGTATACATTGTGGTTGATAGATAACTAAACACATGTCATATTCCTTTGCCTCACTGATTTTATTGCTCTTACTTTTACGAATGAAGCACGTCGCATCAAATTGATCATTTTCCAGTCATTTTCCAGGCAGCAGCAGACACCTTCTCAGTTCAAGTAACAAACCTCATGTTGACTTTCTCCTTTTAAGTGAATTCCTTCTGAATTCCATTCAGAATTCTGTAATTCTGAATGATGAATATAATGTGACATAATAACTCTTTTCTCAGAAGGATAACATACAGCACCACCTGTGCAAGTAAAGCCATACTGAATGTGCTTTTTTATTATTACAGTTGTTTCAGACTGCCCTGAGGCTCAGGGCTGTGTTGCGTACTCATTATCATTTTTGTACATTTTTGCTGAGAGCACTTAGATCAATGGAGGTACAGATATAAATTTGTAATTTTTTTCCTCCACTTGGATTTTCCTTGCTCATTGTGGATAAATTATCTGTTGATTACATCTGGATCTTTGACAGCACACCTCTCCTGATTCAATCCTTTTTCTAAACTGGGGATACCAATGAGATTATCTTTTACCTTTTTAACCTTTTTTTTTTTTCCTTCCTGCCTTCAAATGGCTGATTCTTGAACTATCCAACTATGATCTGTATCAGCTGAAGTAAGTACAGTGAATTTGCACTCATTTCAATTAAGAATCAGCATACAACTTAGCACTGTAAGGACACTTAGAACCAGAGCTGCAGCTAGCACTAAGGAATATCTATTTTAACTGCCTCTCTGAAGATCTATGTGTAAATATATCCAAGCTTCACAAAGTAATGCTGTCACCATGCAGGGTGGTTAAATGCACACTTGCTGGTTCAGGAAAGCAGTGAAAGCTTCCTGTTACAGATCATTGTACAAAAGTTTATTAGAAAGGTAAGTTTGCTTGCAATAGTATTGATGCTGTTACATGTTAGATGTTAGACTTATTTACCTACTTCTTACTTTTAGGTAAGTATCAATACTTGCCTTGACTTTGGAACAGAAAAAAATCATGTTTAGGTTCTACTAACTCATGTTCCAGGTTCTATTTATTCGCATATTCTGTCAACATTTCTGTGATTTGAAGATCTTCCCTTCCTTTCTCTCTTGCATCCTTTTCCTCTTTATTGGAACCTCCTTCTTGCTCCAAAGGAGTTTTAAGATGAGACATTCAGTATCTACATAGCTAAAAAGCTTGGGTATTTATTTGGAAATTGTGCTCATTAACTTGTGCTCAGCAGTTGACTTAAAACTGCATGTGCAGAAACAATAAATGTTTATTTGTAGAAGAAATCACAGGAAAAGATTTCAGCATCCTATTTCAGAAAATTCTTTTCTTTCTCTTTTCCAATATATTTCTATCAGACTCACTGTTACACAGATTGCTTTGTATCCTAGCTTAAGTGACATCTTTCCCACCTCTACAATCTTTGTTTCACTGATAAACTGTAGCTAACTTCCTTGCTGTCATCCCTGAGAAGTAATCATACCTTCTGGCCATCCTTTATTTTGCAGTGTATCTACTCCTTTTAGAGCTGAATACTTTGAGAAATTACTCCATCTGGCTTGCTTATTAGTATGCAGGCTTCCACTACTTAGTTCTTGGGTTTTTTTTTTTTTTTTTTTTTTTTTTTTTTTTTTTTTTTTTTTTTTTTTTTTTTTTTTTTTTTTTCTTATTTTTCTTTTTTTAAATATTTTCTTTCTCTTTTTAATTTTCATGCTTCATTAAAAGAAACATGACTTCAGCACACACACAGAAAAGTGCTACCAACATAGGAAGGAAAAATGAAACTGTTTGGGGATTGGTGCATCATTCTGAATGTAATGTAACCTTTGATTTCCTTTCATCACTGCAGAAAGTAATAGTGTAGGAATGGAACAGCAGCAATATGGATTGCAAACATAATTTCACTTTTTTGTTGCCTGTTTGGTCCACTACGTAATAATTCATCTCAGAAAGAAATATTAAGCTACCTCTGAAAATTGCATGCTTAAAGAAACCCATAATTTCTATAGACATTTAAGTAAACCAATAGAAAGCCTGAACACCTTACAGATTGTGGTGGTTACTGGGATAGTAGGTTTGATTGCTTTGAAATCTTATTGATCACATATATAGGCATCTGTATTATATAAGTCAATATACTTTATATTACATACATTGAGTATTTCTTTAAGAAATGCTTCATCTGCTTGTTTAATTGAAAATAATTTTACTGTGCTATATACCCTTAGCTTTTATTGAATGGTGAACATTTGTTAGGATCTCATTTTTTAACCTCTCTGTATGTTGTGACTGTGGCTATTCTCATCAGTTATGACTCTTCTGAGTTTCTCTTCTACGTGGCCTTTCAAGGCTAAGATTACCTACCCATTTTTCTTAGTTTACCATGATTTTCTGTGGATATATGAATGAAATTAAAAAAAAAATGCTTTCCACAGGTATGAGGGAAAAATCATTATGAGGCATTGATGGACTCTTTGGGAAAAAAAAAAAGAAAAAAAATATAGTAAATGAAAAGGCAGTTAATAGCCAGTAGTATCCCAATAGAAAGTGAAGGGTAGTATCAGTAATTAAATTACTTTTCCAGAATAAACACACATTGGCATAATATAGCATACTTCAGATTGTTCAAATTTAGACCTTTAATAGTCTTTTGGTAAGTTAGCAATGTGCTAACCCTGGTACAAGAGATTCGTGCCTACTACACTCAAAATAAATTCTGTTAAATTCCAGAATTTTCTGCATTGTTTAGGCTAAAATAATTGTGGTAAAGAAGTTCTCCTTATTATGAGAAGTATTAAAAGTGATTTGACTTGGGGGGGTATGAGTACCTTTTGAGGAAGAATCAAGGGCATCTCTTAATGACATCTAATATTTCCTGCTCTGGAGGCAAGCAAGAAAGTACAAGGGCTTTATTCTGTCCTCTTTTACTCTATGGGCTTTTTCAGGAGCTCAGTAGGGTTACAGAGAGGCTAGGCTCTGAGGTGTGGCAGTTCTGCTCAGTGTGATTGTGGGAAAAGGTGAATGCATTGGCTTGAATCAGTTTTGTTGTCCAGTTGCTTTTGATGTAGCTCAAAGTGACTCTGAAGATGTTACTTCTTGCTGAATGAGTGCAGATGCTTAGTTTGAGCTTAAGGGCCGTGTTTCTGGCAACTGTAGTGTTAAATCATAACATCTTTAAAATCACTGGATTTTTTACTGTAGACTTTGAGGATGCCTCAAGTTTCAGAAAAAAGAATCATGAAAAAAAGTATATGGATGAAATATCACCTTGAGTTCAAGAAAGCCTTAGTCACAACTAACTGGAAAGCATATATATAGGGAGAGAATCATAATAAGCCTTTCCTTGTCTCTCAACATTTGGTTGTGACCACTTCCAGGGACAGATTGCTTGCCTGAGTCTGGTGAAGGAAGGAGGGAGGAAGTTGCAAAGTTTGTTACTTATTACTTGTTTTGAAGACTGCAACTTGACCTTACAAGTGTATACACAGTCAAAGAGATTGGCTAGTTAAGAGCTTGAACTGAAAAATTGATGAAACTTTCTTGACTTTTCAATGTTTCCTGAAGTCAGCACATTTCACAGTGTTATATATATGGCACATTTAAACCTGAATTCAAGATTTTACTTGGAGACATTCTNAAAAAAAAAAAAAAAAAAAAAAAAAAAAAAAAAAAAAAAAAAAAAAAAAAAAAAAACTGTGACTGAAAGCAGAGTGATATTCAACTGTAACTTTACTAATTATTTATTTTGAAATAAGTAGTAAAAATGGTAGCTAATATTCTTACTAGCTAACAGCTAGTAGGTAGCTAACAGATTAACTCCATAGAAGTTCCTGGAATGTCTCTAGCTATGTACTGAAGTTAGTGAGTTTATAGTTCTGTGATTAGTTTAAACCAGTTGAAATGTCAAAGCTATTAGGAGGAACACTTTTGCCAGCCATCTCCCTGTGCATTGCATCCATTGTCTCCTCTGTGTTAGGCCTTATGTTCACATATCTGCACAGTGGCACAGGCCAAGGGGAATTAATTTTAATTAATTTGTATTAGTTGCATTATATATATATATATATATATATATATATATATATATTTGTATGAGTAGCATAGACTTAACATTATACAAAACATGGAAGAGAAAATGGTCCTTGCTCCTCAGGATTGCAATGCAGATGATATTTTTACTTGCTTTTTTGTCTCCTTATTTATTTATTTTTTTGCTCGGTGATACACCAAATGAAAAACAATTAGCAATATTTATCAGAAGAACTTTGAGTGCCCCAAAAAAAATTTACATCACAGTCATGAAAACAAGAAGAAATTTCATTTCATGCCCTGTCATTAACAGGCATCACCTCTGTGAAGTTAAAAACATAAAAAAATATAAATTTAATCACTGTGGCTGTATACATGTTCTTGGAATTATTCTATCCATTTCTCACATAAACTGAGAAAAGTGGAATTTGACAGTTTTACCCATCTTGTTTTCTACTATTTTTGATGAAGAAAATAAACACACACAAAGGTTGATTCATTCCTGGCATAGATGCTTATTTTCTTATGGCATGTACTACCTTGCTATATTTTGTTCCAAAAAGGGAGCCTGTGCTATCCTGTGAGATAGGAGGGAAAGATTCAGTTTCCTAAATGTAAACAAATGTTGCCTTTAGGATGCTGTAGAGTATCTCATCAGATGCTTGAGAAAGGAGTGAGTCTCTTGTAGGCTCTTTATATTGTGTAATATATGTCAGCCTTTTGTGGATGTCCCTGTATGCAAGGTATCTATGCGTAGGCAAACAAATTCTGGCATAGATGCCTATGCTAGAATGATCTGATTTGCTTGTTAGACTAGTATATTGACTACAGTATCTTTGAAAGTTTATTAGCTTATATTTCAATGGCATCCAGAAGAAAAAAAAAACACTAGGGTGCTTAGCAAAATAAATAAATAAATGACAACAGAAAAACAGACAATTACTGGCTGATTTTTCATGAGCTTCTACTAAATGCTGCCATTTATGAGTAATAACAGCACTTTGAACAATGAGTCACAACACGATAAATAATATTTCATGTATGTCAGTTTTTATCAGTTCAGAGAAGTGAGCAGGAAAGAACACCACAGTATTCCTCATGTTGGCTTTTTCTTGTTACTGTGAAAAACCACATTTAAGGCTGATAGTCTGCGCCTCAAAATGATTTCAGATAACTACCTTGTCTGTTGGGACCACTGCAGGTTTAGGGAAGAATTTTTATTTTAGAGCTGCGTTTTTGCTGTAAATATATGATTCATTTCAAAGCTATAGAAGTAACTATGGCTCCAAAGTGGAATAGGTAGAGGAAAATTAACAGTTCTGGTTTCATTCACCTTGTACAATGTAATGTGCTGCCAGATAAGAAGTAGAGCACACAAAATGCAGGTGTAGCTCACTATATGCTACTACAAGGTCTCCTTTCTAAAAGGAATACAACAACAACAATCTCTGTTCCTTTTGAGAGCATCTGTGATGATTAGAGATAAAATGATATTGTTTGTTGCAGTGAAAATGTTTATACTACATAGGAAACAAAGTATTCACTGTAATTACTTCCTTCATAGGGTGCATTTTATGTTTGACGTAACTCCAGTTTTTGATTTAGGGCAGTGTAAAGTGCAAGAGAATTAAATCTCAGCCCTCTTCAATTCTGGGTGTAAGACTAATTGGTGTCTAGGAGTATGGCTGTAAGTATCACAGAAAACAGTATGTTATTAAGAACTTATAAGGCACAGTAAAAATCTTTCATTTTTGTCCATCTGTAACGTAAAACTCTTAGGAGAATACTATGTAAACAATTTAGTGTTGAACTGCTCCATGACATAGAATCTAAACATAAACCCTCAATTCTCCTACTCGGGCACCCTTTAAATTAAAATGTCTTAGTTAAATACCTTTCCAAGACATATATGACAGTTCTGATCAACCACAGAGCTGTGATTTCTAGACTTGATATGTATGGTAGGACACTAGTCTCATAAATAAAATGTCAGGAATCATGTCTTGACCTCAAGTCATGGTCTTAACTACACATATTCAAGCATATCTCCTAAATGTCAGATTGAGTCTCATAAATAGATTTTTTTCTCATTTATGTAACATTTTTTTTTTAACAAATGATAGTTTGTTTACACTTTGCCATATTGATTGCCAATCATCAGCCACAGATTGTATATTATTTCTATACACTTAATTAGTTTGTACCACTGTCTCGGAAATAACAAAAGCCCAGAATATCTAAGTGATCCATATTAAAAACAGAAGCATAAAACTAAGCTCCTTCAGGTACAATAACATGGATGTATTTAGATACAGACTGTGACTTGAACTGGTAAAGCAGCACTGTTTCTCCTCCCATGTATGCAAGGGAATGCAGGCTGTAGAAATAATACCTTGTGCCTTTCCAGAACTCACATATGGGAGCATGTAACACTGTCAGCTCTGTTCACTTGGATGGTTTGTTCTGTCTGAAATGCCTGAAATAATTATTTTTAGATTTACTACCAGCCCAAACAGACAGAAGTCCTTGTAAGAGTCATGTACCATGCCTGTTGAATCTCTGTGGGCTTATGTGCTTCAAGGTTCTCGTATAGTGTCCATGACTAGGCAACTGAGTTGTGCCTACAGACTCCATTTTTTTTTTTTTGTACTAATCATATCTCTGTTGCCTAGCTCCCATTTAGGTACTGCATTGTACTCACCTGAAGGTTGGTTCCTAAATCTGGAGCTTAATCTTACCAGAAATGGGTACATGAAGGAACCTTGACATCCATTTTTGAAGACAGATTCAAACTGAGAGTGGATGTGTTGAACACATCTGATGAAATCCTACCTTTCTTTTTCCTCTTACTTCAGAGAGATAAACAAACACACACCTGCTTACTTCAATAGTTTCATCTTCCTCATGTGTATAGGAAGGAAGAGATGATATGTAGGCACTCTAATACTCCAGCAGATTAGACTGGACCAAGAGAAGTCTTTGCTTATGGCTATGTGCTGTAGCAGGATTCCCACACCAGAGCCATTATTGAATTCATCACGTCACCTGATGAATCACTTCATGAGTTCACTTCTGAACTTCATGTTGGTTGCATCAAGACTATTAGGGCAATAACAGACTTTACTGGCCCTGCTCCCCCAGGACTTTCCCCCGCTTCCGTCCAGGACCAGGATCCCTTTTCACCCAAGCCCGGGACCATCAGTCTCAGTGGCACCATAGTGATGCTGATCTTCAGCTCTGTGACAGTCCTGCTCCTGCTCAGCCATGTGCCCCACCGACTCCAGCTTCTGACTTATGGGCAGCTAACAGCCAAGCCCCCCTATCAGACTGTCCTTGCAGAAGTGACCAACAGCAGGGCTATTCCATCTTCCTTGCTGACTGCAGCCTGCCCTGCTCTGTTTTCTAGGGCAATGAATCAGGCATCGTCTGATGAAGTTCATGTTGAGAACCCCACATGGATTTTGGAGCCTTTTCCTAAAAGAGACTGTGCTCTGATGGGTTGTGCTTTCCTAATATCTCCTGAAGTAAGGTAGAATTAGAAAAGATTTTGGAATCCTCCTGTGACTTCACATAACTTTATTTTCTGCTAAACCCTTGAATAATCTGCAAGAGAAAAGCAAATAAGGACATTTTATATCCTTAGTGAGAACAGAGTGCAGTTTTAAAGAAAAGAGGAATTGTAATAATAGTTTGGAAAATTTGCCTGGTTTTGGTCCTGTCATTCCAAATGCACACAATCTATGTAAAATGACTAGACTTAAAAGAATCTGTTTTAATCTGGTTTAATTTCCTTTTGTCTCTCAATTACATGAGCCTCAAATTTTGTAAATTATATTTTCAAATGTTAGGGTAAATAAAGTTCCCTGTGCACTTGATGATACGCAAATATTCTCAAATGCTTCAGTAGAAGTCAACCTGCAATTATCTAGACACCAATATGGGAAAGGATTCCTCAGTGGCATGCAAACTACGCCTTACATAGAAGCTTTAAGTGATCATAAAAATCACTGTTGGATAGCATCTGTTTTATTAACTAAACAAAATTACGAACTGCCCGAGAATAGCAATTTCCCTGATTCTTGACTTATCTGTGAAATAAATGACTTTTGATAGTTAAAGATCCCTTAGGCAGAAAAAGCCAATATTAATCACAGTCCAGGAATCTTCTACTACTTATTCTGATNNNNAAAAAAAAAAAAAAAAAAAAAAAAAAAAAAAGGCCCCATCAGTCTTTGCAACCCCACCGACTCCTCAGAACAAACTAAACCTCAATCTTGACATCATGATGCCACTTACTTCAAAAGTACAAGTGAGATCTGTACTAAAACATTCATGTTAATGCAGTTCCCAGCACTTACGCTCTGAGATTTCAGCAAGCAGTCCATATATCCATGTGATATCTAAGCAGATAGCATATAGCTCATTGAGGGCTGGCAAAACAGGAAGCAGGAATGATATAGAAAAAAGTTGCCAACAGAAAGCCTGAAGGCTTTTGTTGATTGCAGTGGATCTATGTGCCACATTTCAGAAATTGTTGCTAGTTTCCTAAGTGATGATCTCTCTCTTGGACTTGGAAAGAAACACATATATTAAGCTATCCTTTAGATTTATGTTGTTTATTTATTGATATTTAGGTACTAATCAAAGAAAATCCAGAGAATTTCTTCAAAAAGGAAAAAAACACTTTTTTTTTTTTAATGGAAATTATTTACATGGAGAACTTAGACTGAGGGAGCTGAACTCTGGCCCGAATCTCCATTCAGTTTATATGATATGCCTAAATTTACAGAGAAGAAATCTGAGAGGCAGCACTTGAGAAAAGTTTTCTATTTAAGCCACTGAATTTGCAAGATCGGCATTCTTACTGTTTCTTTTACAGTAATTCTGCTCTGTATTAACAGAGACCTCTTGGAATCATTAGTAAATTTCATTTGCATAGATATATTTCTCATGTCAAAGAAATGAATCCTAAAAAACTGTCATTGAAACCTCCACTGGTACACTGTGCAGTTATGTTTTCTGTTTTGGCACTGGCCATGGGTTCTTCATCAGTTTGGATGTATTTCAGGTTTTGTACCCGTCCTTATTCCCACATTTACCTACTAGATCTTTGGTTGGCATCATATGAAATACTTTATTAAGTACAGATAGAGGAACTTCAGTGCAGTCTACTACTTCAGTGCAGAACTACTGCAGTCAGGTTACCGTTACAAGCCTATAATGACTCTTATCACTCTCCCTTGATGTTAAATGAAGATATTACGCTCTTATTCACATATATTATTGCATGATGATTATTCCATTAACATAGTTATTTACTGCAAAGTAGTGGTTTCAGCATTGTCATCCACAATTTGGATATCAGCAAAATAAATCCATATTTCCACTTCTATTATAATCAATGCTTTATTACAAGCATACATACAAATATTTTTTTTTTAGATTATGACTGGATTAAACCTAACAACCAACTTGAGACTCTCTATTGCAGCAAATAAAATTCATGTTGTTGTCTTACAGTTTTACCTCTGAATTAATGTCTGACATAAGGATTTGGTGACATAGTGGGTATTATGGGCCTTTTTGAACAGTAGAGCATTCTGCTTTAACAGTACCCCTCACACAAATTAGTTCAGAATGTAAATAGATATATATTACCATTGATAATTTTTGTTTTCTTTAAATAGAAATTTGGCTACCATTACTGCATAGTATGTTCTCAAACCAATTTTTTTTTTTTTTTTTTGTGCAAAGTAATCAATTTGATTCTGTATCTTTATCTAATCAACATGGCTTTGTATTGAAGCTATTTCAAGCAACTAAAGTTAGGGCAGAGAGATAATTGTATTCATACATTCATAAAGGTTAAGGGCAAAAGGGATTATTAGATCATTTTATCAAGCCTAGAATATGTCACAGGCCATTAAAGTTCAACCAGTGTGATATCTTTGAGAAATTGAGCTGTGAAGATCAGCAATTACTGTTATTTTTATTATTGATCATGTATGCAATAGCACTGCCTAAAGGCTAAAGAAGAAAAGAATTAAATTGAGATAAGCATTGCTTAACATAAATTAGTTCATAATCTCTACTTAGAAGGGTCTAGATAAGGAGGATTTGGAGACTACAGAGTCTAGATAAGGAGGACTTGGAGTGAAAAAAGAAATGTAAAGTGCTCTGAAGGGTGATGTTATGATGGCAGCAACCCCCATGTTATTTGCAGTATTTAACTCCTAGTTCATTATTTAGTTCCTAGAGTGTTAAGTTATATGGAAAATAATGTTAAACCTAAAAAGACAGGGCTATAGCAGCAAAAGGAATGTAGGACTTGTAAGGTATGTAAATATATTAAAGAGATATGTTGTCTCTTTGAATTTTTCCTCAGTGACTACATGAACTGACTGTTTAGGAAGCACAGGGCCTTCCCTTCCCTTCCCTTCCCTTCCCTTCCCTTCCCTTCCCTTCCCTTCCCTTCCCTTCCCTTCCCTTCCCTTCCCTTCCCTTCCCTTC
>VZSG01001278.1:71507-104397 GCA_013398315.1 Nothoprocta pentlandii
AAAAAGGCAGGGGGGTGGAAGAAGAAAAAAGCTCCAAATTGTACCTAATGACAGAGTGCTGACTACATTACACAGAATATTCTGGGCATAGATTACATAAATTACATAGGCACTGCCTTGTTCTTGCAAATCTGCCCAATGAACCAGACAGATGCACTCTTGATAACATTGAGTACACAAAGGAAGCCATGGTGCAGAACTGTTCTGTTTCTACAGATCCCTCCCATAGGTTTGTCTCCTCTCTCCTGAAATGGAGCAGCGATAGAAACTTGTGCAGAGCTATAGTATATAACCAGCTAAGTTAAGCAACTCCAGACACTATTGCATCTAGCCTTATGCTTCAATATTAATAATGAATAATAAGCATTTAGTCCCTGGATTCATTCTTATGAATTTCTAGGGCAAAAAGTGAAGTTAGACAGGGAAAGGGAATATTGTTTTTAAAGAAAACCTCATGAGTGCATCCCGGCATGTACTGGGAAATTACTTATCTATGCAAAACAGAACTGGCCTCTCCAACTATAGACATCAATGGTGATCTGAATAGGACATGGTCTGACATGTAGTGAGCTGAAAACAGAGCTGCAAAAACAAACAAGCAAAACAGGAAGAGATAACAATTTATAGACTCTGAGATTGAAAGTGATTATCCCAGAGGTTAAGAGGTACTTATAAATTGTGTATAGAAGAGCTATAGCCATGATACAGCTTACAACTTGCACATGATAATTCCATCTTTTTCATTCTTATCTCTATGCAGTTTAGTTGCATGAGACTCATTTATAAAGCTGTTATTTAAATACATAGGAAGATTTAATCTTTCACACAGAGAGCTTGTCCAGTCCTGCTCATCTATACATCCAGGAGCAGCAAAGCACTGTGAAGACTTCAAAATCTGCTCTCCTTCCCTGCACTGGCCAGGGGAATTAAAGGAGCACAGCAGGGGTAACCATTTTTTTTTTTTTTTTTTTTTTTTTTTTTTTTTTTTTTTTTTTTTTTTTTTTTTTTTTTTTTTTTTTTTTTTTTTTTTTTTCTGTGTTGATGAAGGAAAGGGATTATGTGTCTTTAATACGGAGGAAAGGGCCTAAGAGATTTTAGGTCTGCATGAGTCTAAATCTCCTAGAAGTGATCATAGGTCAGCGATAGTGAACTTGTAACATATATTGCTGTGGAAAATGGTGTGCAACCAGGACACTTGAGATACTTTTTGGCAGCTGTGATGTTGCAGCTCACAGCGCAGCAGGTAGTGGCTGCAGCAAGAGTTCAAAGAATGAGCTGAAGTTGTCGCTTAGAAGCTCTATGGAATATAAGGAGATAATATTGGATAAAGGAGTAGAAAACACTCACCAGCACTCTAGTTGCCACCATAGTACTTTCCATTCTAATTTCCATTCTAATGTTGGTAAATACATTAAATATTTATCCACTACTATAAATTTCATACATACATATGTGTACATATACATTATACTGTGCAGTTAGAATGTTGTGAGAAAAATTCTTTCAAAATCCTGTTAAAATACTATGTGTCTCCTGTGAAACATACAGGAAGAGGCAAGTATAACTTCAGTGTTGTCAAATATATAAGTGCCCTGGGAAGAGGCCAGTTCTTTACTCGTACAAGTAGGAAAAGTTCTACTGAAATCAAAGTTTTTTTAGCTGACTTGTTCAGTTACTTTTTTTTTTGTAAAAGTTACCTGGTTTGAGAGTTACTTTTTTGTTTGTTTTTTTTTCTTTATTTTTCTGTGGGTTTCTTGTCTGCAAAGTTAACTCTAATGCAGAACATTAGAAAAATTACTTTTACAATATCTGCTTTCAAATAAAATGTGAACACATAATCATCTATATGGAGAAGAAAGTCTGATAGGGTACTTCACTAACACACGGTAGGAATCCAATTCAGAGTTTAAGGCGCCATAAAGTTTCCTCGTTTCTTTCTTTTTTTTTTCACTTCTTTCCCTTCTTTCTGGGAAATCTTANGTTATATATATATATATATATTTCTTTTTAGCTCTAAAGGAGCTTATGTCTCCAGTAATCTCATAGAAGAGATAAAAGCAGTCATTCTGGAAGAGCCTGCATTAGAAAGAAGAAAAGTTGCATGACTTTCTGAGAAAGATGAGGTAGGGACATTTCTTCTGATCTTCAACTGTTCTAAATTCTGTTCCATAAGACTGACCTGCTTTTATGACTTGTGGTCTTCTGTCAGCTTCACATCATCATTTGCAATTTGTATGATGTAAAAAAAAGGAAAACACAGTGCAGAACAAGCTTAAATTGACCTTGTAAAGTCTGAGTGTCATTTTAGCTCATCAATTTTAAAGCAGATGTAGTTCTAATACTGAATTGCCAATGAATATGTCCAGCTGTAACAATGAGTTATAATAAAAATATGAAATATTTTAATGTTAGTACTAGTTTGACAAAAATGAGATTTGATTTGGAGGTTTTGTTGCTGTCTCATACTTAAGAAAACTAAATATACAGTCTTCTCTTTTTCCAATAATGAGGCATCATAAATTGAAAATTCTCCTGAAGATGTCTTTAAATAATGACAGTGAGGAAGCTGAGAAAGTGTTATAGCTTCATTTGGTGAAATCCAATATCTACTTTCCAAGTTTGATAGTGTGCTCTGTATTACATAGTTTTATGAAACCACATTAACAACTTAATCAGATGAACATCCTTTTGTGTTCCTTAAGCTTGCTCTAGTTACATCTCAGGAACGTTACTTAACATATGTTCATGTTCTATGGAAAATTATCTTGGAACAATCTCTGTAAACTAAAAATATAATTCACTTTTTTTTTTTAATTTACTGAGTTTAAAATCATCTTTAGGGCTGCTTCTGTGATGTTTTCAGTTACAATAAATAGCAGCACACTAATAGTTACTTTACTAACATTATAGTAACATTGAATCTATTAACTTATAGCAATTTGCCATATAAAACAACCACAGGTCACTCTATCCATAGCAATCATTGACACTCCAGGTTCAGCTACTCTAGTTTAAGGTTATTAATTGATTTAAGTACATAAAGGTCTAAATTAGTGCTACTGATAGAGAGCATTTTATCAGAAGTATAGATGCATAAAATAAAAAATCTATCAAAAATTTCATTGCTGCATCCATTTTCAGAAAGTCCACTTAGAAAGAAAAAGAAAAAAAATTAAAAATTGAAAGCATCAGAAATGTCTGTTCTAAAAGGTATTTGAGGACATTATCTGAAGTTGAATACTCACTGTGAATAGTAAAATTCAATCTTTCAAATTTAGCCTGTAGTATAAAACAATAGAAAATAACACAAACGCTTCTTGCCTTAGTAAAATGCTGCCTTTACAAGTACTAGAGAGATTAGGACAGTATATTCAAAAAGTCAACTAAGCACGTAAACAGTAACAAAGTTTATTGAATTCAGTCAGTAGACACTGTAAATCTCTTCAGATTAATTGAACTGCTTACTTCTAATGAATGTAAAGGATTGTTAAGGTGGCTAGCTCAGAAGAAGAAAGACAGTGAAAGCATTTATTCAGATAAATCCTCAAAGCAGTCTTACCCTTCTATGCATGCTGGTCCTAGTGGTTTCCTGACTAATGTAAATATCCAGCACTAATATAAAGATCTGACCTACTCCTGGGAGATGAATGACTTGGGATGTGAGTGTTTGTCTCTGCTATGGCTCTAGCCATTTTATACATTAAGTTACTTTTACCTTATGCTGATCACAGAGCAACTACCTTTATTCAAGTCCATGGAGTACAGAATGGCTCATGTCCCCACTTCTCAGAGATAGCTCCTTGGAGGGCAGATAGACTATCCATACTGCATAGCTGTTTCTAATTCAAAACACCTGAAGTAATATAGCCGCAACACAGCCCATCAGATGAGAGTACTGATGGAATAAAATTTGGAGTATCACAAGCTCAGACTATGGGAGACCATGGAAGTATCTGGGGGAACAAGTTTGATAGAGCTTTGTTGTTGTTGTTGTTGTTTAAGGAAGCCTATTAAGCAAAGCATTCCTGAAAGCATTCCCTTATTATTTCCTAGATAGAGCTTTAAAACTGAAAAATAATTATTATTACAGAATTAATATTTCTGAAATGCTTGAGTAGTTCTCAGGGCAATATCTCTATTGTTAAATAAAAGAGGGTCAATAGACAGCTTAACCTCTGGATCCTTGGTTATCTTCCTGACTAAATTGTTAGCTTCATTTCTGTCTCCATTTTGCAATATTATGACTACGTCTGTCCAAAACAAATATGCTATGTAGAACAGGTTAACATTGTGGGCTCAAATCTTTCTGTTCCATTGGACATCTGGCTCATGTACTGCTTGTGTCCTTCTTTTATTTGGTCATGTGGGTATAACCTCATAGTGTGTAAGAAGTCTTTGAAAGATGAATCCAAGTCAAAAACTTCCGCAATTGGAGTTAAAGGGTCGATAAGCTTCTTGGCCTAGCTTGCAAGTCAGAAAGATTAAAAATACCTTTGAAGAAATTCAAAATGGAGATTTTGTCCTTGTTTTTCCACTCTACTAATAAACTTAGTAGTGTTTTCAATACTAGTCAGGCAACAAGGTTTTAGTACAGGTGTTTCTGATCATTTCATTTAAATCTCTGCTGGAAATTATAGGAGTTTTCTTTTGTGTCATGTCAGTATATACTCTTTCTGGGTCACTTGGGAGTTGCTTGCCCATTTAATTAGGTAATTCAATATGTGCTTTTGTCTGCCAGTCTTACTGATTTCTCTTCTTCTTCAGCACTGATTAAGGGAGAGACATTCCCATAGAGCTTAATCTTTTCCATAAATAGAATGAATTTCTTTCCTAAGTTAAGGCTGTGAAAAGCTGTATTTCATTTAAAAGCAGAATGCTGCAGCAGAGATGTCTAGGAAGAATTGCTTGAAAAGGGATAACTTAGAGAAAAACTAGGGCCTAACAGAAGTTCGGGCATTAGAGAGGCTTGCTTGGGTTGATACAGAGATGTGACTTCCAGGATGGTCTGATATATACGGACGCTGCTCCTCCACAGTTCCCTGGGCAGCACAATCTGCCCTCCTCACAGCTGCAGAGTAGTAAGGGAGGGTGGAGCGGAGTGAAGACACCATAGTCAAACTCTGTTGTACTCCCTGTGCTGGGCCACCGATAAGCCAAACAGTAACTATCCAATGGGAAATATACAATAAGTTGTCCAGTGATGAGCCAGCAAGAGTGACAGATGACTCCTTTCAGATGAACTTGCACTTTGCTCATTATAATACCAATGCACACCTCCATCCCCAAAGTTAACTTCGTAACTTCGATGACTGGTCGACAGGCTGAACCCCGTTTCTCCCCTTGAGTTGGGATGCCGCCTGAGAAGATTCCTTGAGACAGAGCCATCTCTCATATACCGGGGTGAGTGATGATTGTGCATTTGTACATCAGATCTAAAACCGCCACATTGTAGTAGAGAATTTCCTGTACTGACATCCAAAACCTGCTTTGTAAATGATGCATTTGAATAAATCATACTATTCATGAACTCAACTACTTGCTTGGAAAGTGATCGGACCTACAGTTGACAGACTATTCATGAATTTGATACTGCCAGAGTTGGGCCTGTAGTTACCACAGTATTTGATATTTCCCTCCCCCTCACTTTCAAACTGCAGCAGATATTTGAGATTAATTTAAATGTAAGAGGTTGCTGCCACTGTAGTTCTTTGTGTTAAGACTTCCTTTCCTATTTGCTACCCTGAACTAGATGCACCAAAATTTTTTTTACTTTGAGGACGGACTTAGATAATACAGGCTGTCAAGCATAGTGTATAAAGAGGATGACATAAGTAAAAGGGTATTTTATTAGCATTCATCAATGCTTATTTTTTGAATAAGGTATAGTAAATGTATTGCAAGCGTACTCATTGGCAACTACTATCGAAAGGTAATTAGAACTGCAAGCAAATGTTTCAGAAAACAATACATGTGTCGTATATTTTAAATGGAGGAAATGAATCCTATTAAGTTTTAATCAAGACTACAAACAGGCTCCTAACCTCCTACAGCTTTTCTTACAGATATCGGATTTAACCTTTAGAATATTTTCTATAAAAAGGGATTCTACTCTGACCCAATTAGTATATTTCACTTCTGTGAATGTTAACATATGTCAAGTGTAATTCTCAGAGCCACACAATACAGTGTTTTAGGCTTTGTACTATAAGGTATGCAACAACTTAATGTCCAGAGAGACAGGCAGGACAAGTCATAGGAGAGTAAGAAAAGAGTACCCCTCTCCTTCCCCACAAAACAAAACAAAAACAAAAAGAAAAAAAAATAAAACAAATGTGTCCAGCTAGTCTCTGAGTCATGTAGGAGCTCAAAGTTAATACAAGCACTAAAAGTTGACCAAGCGATCTCTGTTTTTCCTATTTCATGGCAGTGTCCTATTCACTGGATATAGCATTGCTGCAGGACACCTGTTCCTCTCCTGACACCAGAAAGCAACTATTACTGTTTTTTATGTACCATACAGCTTCTCATTTATACAAAGTGAGCCACATTCCTAACATCATTATCATTGTAAATTTTCTTGAAGGCAGCAGCAGAAACACATCACATTTCTTTTAATCCCTTAGAGGATTAAGGAAGAAAAAGTGCATTTGATGCAAGATGTTGATTTCTGAAACGGTCCTCTGGATAGCAATAATGTTTGTGGAACAGGATTATACTTGAAGCAAACATTTTTTGCAGTTGATTAAATGCCTTAGCTCTACAAAGGCCATTTATTGCTTTGTCTGCTTCAGGACCATAGACATTCTCCTTTAAAAAGAATATATGTCATTTATAGAAAATGTGATGCTCAAACCTTCAGTTATAAAATAGAAAACCTTGACAGGATTTTTTTTTTTAAAGGATGGCAGATTCCAATACTTTGCCTCAATACTTTAGATTATCCTCATTTCAAACTAAGAAGATATAACTGGACAGTTGTATCTGAAAGGGAGGAATACAATGAGTTTTCACCTATTCAATTTTCCAATCCATTTGGATTTTTGCAGCCTTGGAGACAGCCTATGCTTTTGTTGTGAAGGATGGGATTTAAATATTATTGAAAACCCATTAGTAACAGTTAGAAAGACTTTTCAGGGCTATAGAGAGTTGGATAGATTTATATGGGGCAAATTTTCACTTCAGTGCATGTAGACTTAAATACGAATTGCATAAGATTAATGATAATAGTAACTACTATAAAATGCAGACGTATATTGCACACATTGTGGCTACCAAAAAAAAAAAACAAAAACCAACAACAAAAAATCCTTTTAGTCACTAAAAACCTGTATCTTAGAAAATATAAAGAATACATTGCAGTTTTTCCTACAACACACAAGTTTAAATATCCTACGTTATTCTGTTTTTCTAGGTGACATTTTCACTAAAACATGGAGTATAAATAGCAGTTATTGTTCTGGATTAGAATCATGACAGTGTATACAAGATGGGCTTTTTTTTTTCTGATACTAAAGTAGCTATAGCAATCCTTTTACTTTGAATCTTAATTTACCAGGACAGACGTTTTATAGCTAAGTAATGTACCTACTTTCTGGATGTGATCTGAATCATCATAAATCTGAATTATAAGTGCATCAGAAGAACACCAAATCCCCTGCTTTGGGAAAAAAAAGTTTGATATCTGAAGAAACAGTTATTGTTTTTTCATGATGTCTTTAGTCTTCAAAGATTTTCATGCAAATACTATTAGGCAATATGGAGTAGCCGGTGGAATAGGCATATTCCTTTCTTAGTGAAGATTTTTTTAATATAGGTATCTACTTAAACAATTGGATAGGTATAAAGGTAAATCAAATTGATTTAGTAACAGAAAACACAAAGTAAGCACTCTAGAAGATAGAAATTCAAAGTCTACTGTCACCAAATATTTTAACTTGTTTATATTGTGTTATAAATGCTTGAGTTTAAATTTTGACACCATATCGATGCCTTGTCTAAAGGCTGTAAAAAGTACACAATCCTTGTATTCAGCTTTTATAACTCTGCTTTGTGGATTGCTGGAATTGTCTGATTTTTTAATTTGAATAGAAAATAGATTTAAGAAGTGTATAATCCTGCCCCAGAACCTGTAGATATCATCTTTGTTGTTTCATGCCTAATAGAATAAAAGGTCCTGATTTGTTTGCAGCATATCTCAGGGAATGCGTTCAGTTCAAATATCTGTTACAAACCTCAAGATGTCACAGTGGTGATGACTATTTATATGTAGCTGCTACTGTAAAACAAACCAAAATAAAACCCTAAGGAAATGCCTCTAACTATTATAGAAAAAAGAAAATGCTACTAAGTGAATAATTTTGTTAATATTCAGTTACTACACAAAAATACTGCATTTACCTCCTTACATGTATTAAAGTTTTAGGCAATCGATCCTGATCACTTCAAGTTAGATGATGCTATAAGAAAATTATCTAGGCAATGGCCTAGATGATAGTAAGTTTAGGACTCCTCAACATGCATGTATTCAAGCAAGCCCATGGTAGGCATATTCATTCTGTGAAGAACTGCAGTTCTTATATGATATAAAAGAGGTTTCATATCATAAAAGTAATCCAGACAAGCAAATATTTTACAATAAAGGGCAAATTTGAATGAAGTTTAACCTATACTTGTATTGTATGACACACAGAAGTAGCTTATACTACATACATTTTTTTTCAGTACACTTCCTTACAGATGTAGAACTGAAAGTTCTTTGTATTCTTCTTCTGGCTGTCAAAAAGAAAAGCATTCAAGCTGGAGGTATATAGTTGTTCCTTGTGCAAGAAGTTTTTAAACATGTTATATGAACAAGAAAAGAATTTAACATGCAGAAGTTGGCCTGGCAAATAAAGAAGCATCTGGATCATAACAGAAGACTAGTTTGTCCTCAGAATGATTTTAAGGACTAGTCGATAGTGTCCTTGTCTTTATCCATCATTTCCTATGTTTGCACTATCTCCTATAAATCTGGACCATGCAAGAGGAAAGTCACAGATCCACTATGTGTTCTAACAAATCTTAGAGTGGTGCAATGTATTGCCTGCTAAATTCTGTTCCTAGCGATCGTATCAGACTGCCAAGAACAAGTGGAGGGCAGGTAATGATCACTAAACTAATGTGAGAGCTCATTGATACTTTTCTGATGAAATACTGTATGCTGAGAGTATGCCTTTTGGGCGGGATAGTGCAAACTTCAAAAAAGCCTTCATCAATGCAGACATCTTAGAGACTAGATGCTGCATAGCCTTCCCCTTAATAAGTAAGTAGCGAAAGTGTCAGAAAATTCATTTGAAATACAGGAAAAATGTGTTCAAGATCTTTCTTCTGCATCACATCCAAAAGCTTTCAGTTGCATGCTGTTGTAGCGTGTATTTATCATTCCTGCTCGTTCTGGTTGATTTTGTGTAATCTATTAAATATTTCTAGGAAGAAAGAGTTCAAGAAAACCTGTGTGTTAGGTTATGACATCCATAGGGGAGAAGAAAACTTCAGAGTCAGTTCTCTAATTTAGAATGAATCAGATGTGGACCAGGACATGTATATAATAAACAAAGCCCTAAATCAGAGCTACAAGATAGACTGCTTGGGGACTGTCCCATTGTGAATTGCTATTAAACTTTAAGCTTTATTTCTTGTGTGGAAAAAAAATTATAAATGTCTCTAATTTCTGCATAAATTGGGAAAACTTTTCTCATTGGAATTTCATTCAATATCTGCTAGAGTGTACTTCTGCAGATTAATAAATAAATAAATAAATAAATAAATAAAAGAGAGAAAGAGCTGCAGAGGGCTTGTAAATTTTTGACCTGCCTAATCTTACTTCTATTAACATTTTTATACAGCTATTTTAAATGATAACACAAAATTATGAAAATATGAAAGTAAACTCAAGAATAAAATTTCAGCTAATATTCCAGCATGTGGAACTTATTTATAATGCCATGTGGAACATAATTATAATGCAGAAGAAGAGTCAGAAAAAGAACATTGAAAGCCTATATAATTACAGTATTTGAAAGATTTGCTTTCAGCTACCAAATCTGTTTGAGTATAATAACACTTTTCAGTACTCAGAACTTGAAGACTCTAGATGAGTCAGAGGAGCAAGTACAGCAGCTTATATTAAATGTCGCAAAGAAAATTAAATGGAAAGAGAATTTAAAAAGAGAAGATACAGCACTAGAAGCAATAGAGTCACTATAGCACCTCAAGTAAGGCTGGAGAAACTACAAAAGATTCTGTATTTTGGTTCATTTGTTAAGTATCAATCCACCTCTCTGGTATTCTGCTGGAAACTTCATTTGAACAAATTTATCAAAAATATTTCAGAACTCCCAGTTCTTATCCCATATAGCCCAAAGCTGCAGAAATGCATGAAAGGAGATAAAAAGATGTTGGAAAGCAGGCTATGTAAATTTTGAAATGTCAAGAAAGCTTTGATTCAGTTTTGTCTTGAAATGAAAGGTCCTGAAATCGAAAATGAAAAGTTCTATGTTTGTGTAGCTTGCAATATAGAGCAAGATGTCTAGGGTTAACTCAATTAGTATTAGTCATGGAAGTAGCCTATGTGCAGCAGCATATATCCCTATTTTACTTATCAAAATACTTTATAATAGCAGTAATAGAATGATTCCTGCACCCAAGTTTAGGTATCTCTGCGTCACATCTCTGGCTTCAGAAGAGAGTACTTTGGGATTAAAACACTTCTTTAATTTTCAATTGGTTTTACATATTAGTCATTCATTTTCTAGCTTGATTTGTGTGCACTAGAGAAAAAGGTATTGTCAAATGGAGTCAAAGATAAATATTTTTTGAATTGTAGTAACCAAGTAACCTGTGCTCTGAGAATAGGTTAGGGCTTGTAAGATCTATTTATAATCTGTAAGAGTATCAGGAAGATCTGAGGGTACAAAACATAAATTAATATCAACATGTAATATTTATTTCTGGTCCATAGGGCTCACTAATTGCTGTCTTCTGTGGAATGATAATTATACCACCAACTTTTTAAACCTAGTTAACACTGTACTAAGTGCCAGCATTCCTGGTGACAAAAAGCTGGACTGATTTGCTTATCAGAGCTCAGAGGGTGATGATAAAGGGGGCTGAGTCCAGTTGGAGGCCTGTGGCCAGTGGAGTCCCCCAGGGGTCAGTATTAGGCCCGGTGCTCTTCAACCTGTTCATCAATGACTTCAACAAGGGCACAGAGGGCACAGAGGGCACCCTGAGCAAGTTTGCAGACGACACCAAGCTGGGTGGATTGGTCGACACTCCGGAGGGCTGTGCTGCCATTCAGAGGGACCTGGACAGGTTGGAGAGTTGAGCAGAGAGGAATCTCATGAGGTTCAACAAGGACAAGTGCAGGGTCCTGCACCTGGGCAGGAATAACCCCAGGCACCAGTACAGATTAGGGATTGACCTGCTGGAGAGCCGCTCCGCAGAGAGGGACCTGGGAGTCCTAGATGACAAGTTAACCATGAGTCAGCAGTGCCCTCGTGGCCAAGAAGGCCAGTGGGATCCTGGCCTGCATCAGGAGAAGTGTTGGCAGCAGGTCAAGGGAGGTGATCCTGGCCCTCTACTCAGCTCTGGCGAGGCCGCACCTGGAGTACTGTGTGCAGTTCTGGGCTCTCCAGTATAAGAGGGATGTGGAGCTCCTGGAGAGGGTCCAGCCCAGAGCGACAAAGATGATTAAGGGAATGGAGCATCTATCTTATGAGGAAAGACTAAGAGAGCTGGGCCTGTTTTCTCTGGAGAAGGTTGAGAGGAGATCTGATCAGTATGTATAAGTACCTGAGAGGAGAATGTAGGGAGGATGAAGTCAGTGATAGGACAAGGGGAAATAGGCATAAGCTGAAACACAGGAAGTTCCATCTCCATGTGAGGAAGAACTTCTTTCCTGTGAAAGCCCTGGAAAAGGCTTCCCAGGGAGGTTGTGGAGTCTGCTTCTCTAGAGATCTTCAAAATCTGTCTGGGTGTGATCCTGTGCCACATATTCTAGGTGTCCTTGCTTGATCAGAGGGTTGGACTAGATGATCTCTAGAGGTCTCTTCCAACCATAACCATTATGTGATTTGGTGATTTTGTGAGCCTTGAAAGTAGTATCCTTAGCCCGACATCCCCAGTTAAGGGGAATGAAGGGTTACTCACATCGCAGCCCAGCAGGAGGAGTTGTTCAGGTATTGATCCTGATCCCTGCTCAACTCATCACTGCTGGACTTTGCCCTTTGTACTCTCAAAAGGAGTACATGTCTGTGCTATGGTCAGCCTAACAAGATAGTCCTTCCAATATCTTCCTATGGTCATCCTCACAAGATAGTCCTTCCAATATCTTCAGCAAGTTTGGCACCTTCCCAGGTGCTTTGCAAGCACCCAATTAGTATATTAGTACCTAGCAGTCAGGTGCTTTGCAAGCATACCAGTGCTTTAGTGAGTTAGCCAGTGATAGAAACAGGGGCAATGGGTGTAAGTTGAAACACAGGAAGTTCCATCTCCATATGAGGAAGAACTTCTTTCCTGTGAGGGTGACAGAGCCCTGGAACAGGCTGCCCAAGGAGGTTGTGGAGTCTCCTTCTCTGGTGGTCTTCAAAACCCGCCTGGATGCCACCCTGTGTCACATGCTGTAGGTGTGCCTGCTTGAGCAGGAAGGTTGGACTAGATGATCTCTAGAGGTCCCTTCCAACCTTAACCATTCTGTGATTCTGTGATCTTTCTTTGTAAATATTAGGGAAGTGGGGTCATCCTGCTTCCACATGACTTCCCCCCCCCATTGTTTTTGAAGAAAGCACCCAAAGTCTCAGTGTTGCTTTTCTGATAGGCTTTTCTGCCATTCATCTGGCACATCCACAGAGCTCGTGCACTTCAGCAGTTTTTTTGTTAACTTTTTCCTTGTCCTTCCATTCTGTTAAGTGTATGTGCAGTGTGAAAGCAAGAAATAACATAAACAAGGAAACTATAATTAAACACATGGATATGCAAACATTAATAAATGGATTAGAGACAAGAACAAGGACCATAACTCTTCAGCCACTGATGATGGGCCATTAGAGAAAGTGCTTAGGTGTAGCCTTGTAGACAGTAAGTCTGACCTTTGTAACTGATAAATGAGTATTACAAGATACTTCAGAGGTTCCTGCAGGACTGTGCAATGGGATGGTTAGGTGAATGTCCACTGGCCTTAGAGGCTTTCGTAATGTCTTTCAGTTCTATGGAGCCTCTCTCTTCAGTCAAGTCTTACAAAGCTTTATACAGTATCATTATCACAAAAACCTCCACAGTGGGTTTTGTTTGTCCTACAAACAAAAGAAAGCAAACAAACAAACAAAATGACCTCATCTTTATAAATCCTGTTTATGCCATATTTCCAAGACTCTTTCATCCTTACTCTGATCAATAGACTCTAAGATGTAGTGACTAACTGTGAATTGCTCAAAAAGTCACGAGAAATGTTGTGACATTTAAATTTCAATTTACTATTCTTACTCAAAGAATTCAGTCACAAAACAATGTTCCTAATATATGCTATTTTTAGGAGGGTTTGAGGATTCGTTTCCCATTTCCAAGTAATATTTTTTCTCAACTCCATTCCTGTTTGCTTACCTGCCTTTCTTGTTAGCTTATTCTTCTTTCCTATTTGCTAACTGCCTTTCTTGTGAGCTTATTCTCCTTTCCTGTTTGCTTACCCTCCTTGCATAATACTTTATTTTTATTGCAACCTATTATTCTTATAGAATAATTTAGTATACTTTTTCAATATCTTTAACTATTAAGTTAGAAGTTGTATAAGCAAGTTTTGAGTTTAGACTGGTAAATCTTCTTTAGCCTTGCTGACTTTTTTCCTTCCAGAAAAAATTATGAAATCTGAAAATCAATCCTTTCATCTATTCATCCCTCTTTAGGAGGAACCATCATCTTTGTTCATATTTGTTTCAATTTTAGCAGTGTATTAAGGTCTTAAAGAATAAATTGAATTTTTGCCGATCTTTCGTAGATAGCCTGTCATATATTCTTCAAATTACAAATACATTAAAAGGAAAATAAAATTTTTAAAAAAATCTCAACCCACTACTTATAGTAGAAGAGCATGAAAATGTTAGCTTTTTCTTTATGAATTATGAATACAGCTAATCTAAGTTTCTGAATGCATAAGTTACTAAGAAGAAGGCTTTTTTTCATTAGTAGTCTATCACTTCCGCGAATATTTGTTAATTTTTTGGTAAAGAAAATATCTCTTGTGTTTTGACTGATAGAAATAAAAATACACCAAAAGACAGATGGATAAAGAAATCCATCTTTCCTCAATTAATCAAAGCATATCATCTGTAAAGTAATAAAAAATGAAAAGTACATATTAAAGAGAAGTATTAGTTTTAAACATATCTGCTGATAAAACTAGTCAAAAATTGCTGAAAAGTTGATACATATCTCCTTCTCAGTAAACTAACAATTCTATATAACAATATGATATTATGTCATCTGAAAACATGACATAGCAGCATCAGTTTCAAGTGAATATCAAATACAGTGTTTTTTTATGCTTTCCATTTAGATTTTGGGGAATGATTTCACACCTCATTTTGTGACTTACTAGCATCTATAGTCCCTCTGAGTCTATTTATAGCATAGTCTGCAGTGGAGTGAAGAGACACCTGAACCAGTATAGGTGCCAGATGCAGCAAAATCCCAAAAGCTCTGAGTTCAGCACAGGTTTGTTCATTCTACTAATGTAATCTCAATAAACTAAGCTCTTTATTATGTATGCTAATTGGAGTCTGGCAGAATTTAGAAAACAGGTGTAATGCTATGGTTTCCACCCTCAGCAAGCTTGCTCAGATACACATACATGGCCTATTTGGCTTCAAGAAAGATGCCATGCTGGGAAAATGTATTGTGCCAGTTGGAGTTTGAGGTTGTGTTCCCATTTTACAGCATCTAAATGAACAAGCCCTGCAGACATGCTGGAATGTGCACTGTAAAAACAGCTGAGACATCTTGGGATCATTGGCAAGTGCTCAGCAAAGCATGGAAGCAGCTATAAAACTTCTGGGCAAAAAAATTCCAGATGCCATTGTGCTCCTGTTACAGTACCCTTGGTCCAGTAATCTGTGTAGCATCTCAGTAGGCTTGTCTAGGTCAAGTGGGATCTTTTCACAACTCTGGCATGAGTTTCTACAACATAGATAGCTATTTCCAGATGACGTAGCAGTTGTTAAATCTGAGATCTGACCAGCTGTAGATGCTAGCAATATATATCTGAGTTAGTCACCTAAGTGCTCTGTGTGCTTAATGGAGAAAAAAAAAAGTGTTTGGAATGTGGGGATATGATCAATTGCTTTATAAACCTGATCATAACTGCTCCTCAGTATGCCTAGTTCTTAATGGTTATTCCAGATATCCACAGAAAAACTGCATTGTCATCACCATATTTGTTTTTAGGTGGGAGTTATTTACTGAAATGGGATGTTTAAGTATTAACTTTCTGTGAATAGTAAGAATGATGTAAATTGTGCTTGCGTAATTGAGGAAACTTCTGACAAATAGTATAAAATATATTTTAGAGTTAATTATACTCTAGCAGATTTCATGTATGCATAGCTCTAATTAAGTTGTGGTATTAGACCTTACACTGAAAGAAAACAGCTGTGTAAGTTGTTCACTGTTGGCAAAATATTTGTCAGTATTTGACAAGAAAATCATAAAAACCTTTTGCTTTTGAGCTTCTAGTGGATGATTGTAAACAAGAGATTTAAATGCTGTGTGTAATAGGGGAATATGTCTATTAAAGCCAGTGTGACTGTCTGTTTATGATTCTGTGCATGGCTGCCTAGAAAATAGCTCCCAAGGGGCCTGAATAAAGTCTAAAGGAAGCAAACCACCAGAATTACAGCTGAAGCCTAAGTTCACAGATGGTCCTTAACTCACCTTACTGACACTGTTCAGTAATTTCTGATTTTGTGTGTGTAATAGTAGTCAAGGAGAAGAGGGCCAGTTCTAGAAGGTAGGTAAAATCTTTACATTTCTTTTATACCTATTTGTTTTGGAAGTCTGTAAAAAATATCACTTCTAAAATACTTTCCAACCAAGGGTAAAAGAGCTTTTAAAATAATAAAATTGAATCTTAAAATATGAGTAAAGAATTTACCATTGTTTTCTAAATGTATTGAAAACAAAAGAACTTTCATTGACTAAAATTTGGCATCTAATCATTGACCAAATTTATTCCCTACAAATAAAGGTTAATTTAAATTTCACTTGAGGGCTTAATACCTCTTGAATTATGTCTTATTTTGTGGGTACTAAGATTTGCATATTGAAGCATGGTAAGGTCTGGCATTCAGATGATTTCTTAGTTTTACACCTAATTCAGCCAGTCACTACTACCTAATTAGCTAGTAACAGACAAAATTAATAATAAAAAATAAATTCCGTTTTCTTGGCTTCAGTCACAGACTTACAAAGAATAATTCAGGAGTCAGAATCACTTTTGGATTTCTTTTCTCCAGACCCTATTTTTTACCTACAGTGTCTGATTTCTGTAGTCAAAATTAGGTCTTTCAATGCCGTGTGATTATTTGATTCTCAATTAATACAACTTAATCTCAACTAATGGTAAATTATTTTATTATGGGATATGTATTCTTAGAATGTGTCCCATTGACTTAGGCCCAGAACGGCCTAATAACTTTAGGCCCTTATCTAAAATCTGAATAATAAATACTAATAAGGTGTTTATCTCCTACTAATGAGGAAGCTTCCAAAGATGATTACTTTAGCCTAGCCATGTTAGTTAACTTAGATATATATAAGGATATCTGAATGAATATCTGAGTTTTAATGTTCAAAGGCATGAACTTCAAAGGGGTAAGCCACACAAGACAAACAGAAGATTTGAGTTCCAGTTCCAAGCATCAACTTCTTAGGAATTAACAAAATGCTCCTGCTCAAGAGCATTTTCTCTTTACTGTTAAGGCACGTAGATTCTGGCACATAGGACTAAAGTACTTCCAGCTGTTGAACTAAACTACTATGTGAATTAATTGCTACGCTTAATAGCTTAAAAAATCAATATTTGATTTCCCCAGTGTTACAAAAATAATCCTCAAAGTCATCAGTGGCCAATGTTAATTATATCATGTAAGAAGCAAATTTTATCAGCACTCTTTATTCTCACTTGAGTAAAGAAAGCCTTATGGTTTAGAAGCAGGAACAGTTTATCAATATCCTTAAGAGAGTCTTTATGCAAAGAATTCTTTCTGAAAATAACCTCTCAAACAAAGTATTTATGAACTTGGCATTTATATACAACTGTTTTTACAATGCAATCCTCCCCACAGAGGAGTGGGAGTACCTTACTGTGCCAATGGAGAACCTCAGTGGAGCTGAGTGAGAGGACCTCAAGACATGATGACCCCTGCAGGCACTGTGCTTGGCATATGCAATGTGGGCAGCCCATTGGTCTATCTTTTTCCCTTGATCTCTTTGAAGCAGGAGCTCATGTGATTCTTATGCAGGCTTCAGCCCACTTTCTGTGAAAAGGCTGCCCATTGCCTAGCTTGTATTGCTGGTGACGAAACCCATTTTCCTTAAGAGTTTCTGAAGCTATACCAGTACTTTGCCTATTACTGTTGGTCATTGTTTGAGAGCATCTTACAGTGCGGTCATTAAAATACATCATAGGTTTGATCTAGAGTTTCTGTTCAGAAAGGCAACATGGATCTGATCCTTGGATTTCCAGATGACATCTGCTTTCTTAGCAGATGTGGAAAAATATTCCCATTTTAGTCCCAATGCAAAATTTCACCCTGGAGCAACATAGACTTGCCTATGAGAAAAACGGAATCAGTGATAGGCAGATAATTATAGCAATGTTAGAATGTACTGTTGTGACATGCCTTTGTAGTGAAGTTAAGTGAAGTATCCTCTACAGTAAGTTGCATTTTTTCATAAATACCAAACATTTGGGAATAATTACTGCAAAGCACTTAGATGCCCGAAGGCTTACTTCTTTGTGAATGGAAGCATCAGTGGAAAACAGACATATAACAGTCACACATTGCTTACAAGTCTCTATTATTCCCAAATGGATTCTTTCTAGCATGTTCTTAAAAACAACTTGAAAAGGACTTTTGTCCTTTATAAATTCTAAAGTTCATTAAATCCTGTCTTTTTTCTTTTTTTTCTTTATCTACATACTTAGCTCTGCATTTAGTAATGAAGTTTAAAATTTCTGAGCTGAGATACTTAACCAAAATAGCCAGATTTCTTGACTGAGGATTTTCTAATGTGATTTTCACCTTCTTTCTGTTTTCCCACTGACAGAAGAGACAAGTAAAGACTAGTAAGTACTAAAGTGTTGACATTGCAGACTACTATTAAATATAGCTGAATTTGTCTATTTTCATGAGTTATCTTTCAAAAATATAATTGAAAAATCTTTGTAGGAACTGACAGTTTATATATAAGCCTTCCTGACACAAATATTCCCCCTTTCCAAAGTGTGTAATTTTAGGCCTACGCTGCTGTACTGTTCTGCTTTCTAAAGACTTTTTTGAAGTCTGTGTTTATCTCTACATTTCATCAGGTATTCTCTCTAATGATGCTGTCATACATTTCATCTCCTTTTTAATCATTTTTACATGCTTCCCTTGACTTGATATTCACTGCCAAACTACATCTTTCTCTATCTTATTCTGTGAAAGATGATTCTTTTAGTGTGGTCCACAGACAAGCGATTTTTTTTGTATGTCTATTACCTGTATTAACTGGCGAGGTGGCTGCTGCCTTGGATACCATTTCTTGTAGGGTTGATGGATTATTCTTACTAAAGTAGTTTGCTTTTCCTATGAAATGTCTATTGCTGGGCATACTGACTTTTAAAACCCACAACCCCTCAGCAGATGTCATATTCTCCCTGGAAAGAATGGAGGCTAATTTAATATCTGGTCATGGCAGGTGTCAGTTCTAGTCTTTCTTTAGTTCCACATTTACAATTGTCTTATAGTAGTTCTGTCCTCTTAATGTTAGCTTTAAAACAAAAAATCCCTAAAATCTAGACTTTTGGAAAATACAAAAATTATAAAGTCTCATAACAGCATAAGTTAATTATTTTGTGAATGATGTGTGATTTGGATTCAGATATCTATATACCACATGTCTATATGTGAGGTAGGCATATAAGCTTTCTTAGTCAAAAACCTTAGTAAAAATCTAAGAGTTTAATTAATTTGACTCTAATCCATTTATAGTAATTTATACTAACTCATACATTCTAATCCATTCATAACCTGCTATATTCCAGCTGGCTTCCAGACAGTTCTACAGAAGGCAGTAAGTTTCATGTAGATGAAAAGGAGGATCCCTAGATATTTCTGCTATGGCCAGACAGCCATTTAAATGAAAACAAAGTTTTAAATATATTATAAAATAATATATGAAATAGTAAAGTTATTATTTTTTGCACTATATAATATACTGAAGTATGTTTATTGGTGTATTGTCTTAAAATAGCATAATACAAACTAAACAGAAATACCAATGTATTTACCACAGATAGAGGCTGGAACGTTAAACACTTAGTGTAACTGGACAGCAGTATTGCTAACATTCTGAATATATAAGCTTTCCTTCCCATTGGCAGGTTGAGTTTAGTTCACTGATTTATATATATATATAAATATATATATATAAATATATATCTGTGTAATCTGAGCTTCTCATATATACTAATAAATTTATGCACGCAAAGTTCTTTTGAGAAAAGGGAACATTTCTCTGAACATTGTCTGCTGTGGAAGAGATTCAAGTATATTAAATGATGAGCATCAATAATCTTATTCCCAAAATTATTAAAAATTCATAGTCCATAGTAACAAGGAATGAAAGGCTAAATTTAATCTCTCTGTATCGTTTTGGTGCTGTGTGAGCCAGTGCTACACACATTTTTTGTAGAAATAATTCTTACCCTTTTCAGAGCTACTTGGATAGTTATTTGGGCAACTATCTTATTGTCTGATCTCTCTGCTCCTTTGGCAAGTGTCCTACCATCATTCTCTTATCAGTTAACAGGATGCAGTCCACTGGCAGATAATCCTTGGAATAAATGAAACCACGTAACTGTATGCAATGAGCCAGCTTAGCAAATCTTATTTTCACAGTTCCATGAATGAACAAAAAATGTTGCCCTATGCCTTTCTGAGATCTGACATAAAAGAACAGATGCCACTGATTATATTCTGCATGGTGAAGCAATGGAGAGAGGTGATGTACAGTGCAACTGACTCAGACTGGGATAGACAGTTCTAGAAGACAGGATGCCTCTTAGTGCAAGAATCCACAGGCAGCAAATGAGCAAATGAGATGTTTGGTGAAGTAAGGAGATGAGGGATGGTAGTTAGATCACATTTGCCAACATAAAATGGATACTGTTTCTATGAAGTGAATTTCTTCCTATTTCTTTACCTATAACATTCGGAGAGGATGGAGACAGTCCTAACTGTACCTTCTGCTGACGCTTCTTCTTCTACATTTGGAGCTATTCAAGTTCTTTCCACTGCTTCCAGATTAGTGAAGACCAAAGCTGTTTATTCTCCATGTGGAGGGAAAGCAGTCTCAACTCAGGCAATTTCTCTTAATTTAATTTACAGCAAGTTAACCTAATGATGTAATTATGATTCAGGTAAGGAGAAAGAAAACCAAAACCAAAACAAAATGAACAAATAACAAGACAAACAGTTAAACAAATACTTAGGAATAACACTTTTCCTCCTCTGGTTTAATTTCAGTCCAACACTTTGTCCCCACCTTCCTAACTTTGTTAACTTTTGCTGCATATTAAACACAATCCATCCCAATTCTTTTGGTGAAGAAATGGGTGATGAAGGAGGAATCTCCTTTTATGTCCATAAAGTTAAGGAGATTGATAATTTTCTAAGCTTTTTGCTCCCACTAAGTCAACTCCACTCTAAAATTACAGAAAAATGATCTGCACATATTCAGCAGTATCATGGAATGAGGAATGCTCACCCATTTTTATTCCAAGATAGACTGTGATCCAAAACTGTCATTTAACTCAAGAATTTTGAAATTTGAGCCTGGAGTCTATAGAGAATATGTATATATGTATATATATCTTCTCTATATCTCATATACATATAAGAGAAAATATCTCCTTTATGAGTTTTGTAAGAAAGCTTGGAGGTGTTTTGTTTTTTTGTTTTTTTTTTTTGATCTAATAGTTTACAGAATCACAGAATGTTCGAGGCTGGAAGGGACCTCTAGAGATCATCTAGTCCAACCTTCCCACTCAAGGAGGGACACCCAGAGCATGGGGCACAGGGTAGCATCCAGGCAGGTTTTGAAGACTTCCAGAGAAGGAGACTCCACAACCTCCATGGGCAGCCTGTTCTAGGGCTCTCACACGCTCACAGTGAAGAAGTTCTTCCACGTGCAGATGGAACTTCCTATGTTTCAACTTACACCCATTTCCCCTTGTCCTGTCACTGGCCACTAATGAGAAGAGCTCAGCCCCTCCCTCCCTACATCTCCCTTCATGAACTTGTACATGTTAATCAGATCCCCTCTCAGCCTTCTGCTGTCCAAGCTAAGCAGACCCGATTCACTCAGTCTCTCCTCATACGAGAGATGTTCCAGTCCCTTAATCATCTTTATTGCTCTCTGCTGGACCCTTTCTAGGAGCTCCAGTCCATTTTATGCTGGGGAACCCAGGAGATGTGATGGATATGCTCCTTTCCCAGCTCAACCTGGCCTGTACCTTACATGCAGCCCTGCTCAGTTGCTAACCACCAGTGATTTATCTAATCCTGGTAGGCGCCACCATTCTGATTTCTTCTCCCACTTAGACTCAACAGAACATTCCTGAAGGCTGCATCTGAAAGGGGAGGTATGGCTAGTGAACTAGCCAATGGGCCTCTGAAATGAAAGAATGACTGTAAGTCAATCATCTTATCCTATAAATACGCGGACAGCCCGAGAGCCCTTTGAGCTCTCCTGATACGGCTGCGGCTTGCACAGGAGGATCTCCCCTTGAGCAGGGACACCTCTCAAGGTTACTCCTCGAGGTTGAGAGACTCCCCTTTCCACGACAGATTTGTGGTAAGTGAACATAGCGCGCTCTCTTTCTTTAACTTTACTTTGTAACTGTGCACAAAAACCCTTAGTCATAAACTGTTGACCAGGTCTGGGACTAGGATTGGAGCCAGCCGCACCCAGAAACCTCTCAGAAGGAGCCTGGAAAGCAAAGGGGTCCAATCTCAACCTCGTGACCCAACAGGAGGGTATCCCAAGATAATTGTGTATTATCTTGAGCCTCCATGCAGTGAATAATAAGCGGCCTTGTCATAGAATCTTGTGAAATCATTGTCCATATTAATAAATCCTGTTTTTATTTCTTTCATACGAGTGAAGTGCATTTGTCACTCACCCCTGCCACCACTCGTTCCGTGACAGGAGAGGAACAGGATCACCTCCCTTGACCTGCTGGCAACACTTCTCCTGATGCAGGCCAGGATCCTATTGGCCTTGTTGGTGATGAGGGCACACTGTTGACTCATGGTTAACTTTGTGTCAACCAGGACTCCCAGGTCCCTCTCTGTGGAGCTGCTCTCCAGCAGGTCTATCCCTGTTCTGTACTGATGCCTGAGGTTATTCCTCCCCAGATGCAGGACCCTGCACTTGTCCTTGTTGAACCTCATGAGGTTTCTTTCTGCCCAACTCACCAGCCTGTCCAGGTCCCTCTGGATGGCAGCACAGCCCTCTGGAGTGTTGGCCACTCCACCCAGCTTGGTATTGTCTGCAAACTTGCTCAGGGTTTAGCCAGATACTAATACTTGGGGGCCTGAACAATTTTCTGATTACTTCCTCACTAAACATAGCTGTCATTTAGCAGGACAGTATGATCTTTTCATAAATTCTACCATAGCAATTTTAACTTCAAGAGCCAGTGCTTGCAAGGCCTATATTTGGCCACATGGTCAGCAGTTTACAAGTTTGAAAAGACTGCATGTCAGTGAGCTCCTTGCCATGCACTTCTACAAACCTTCAAGCAATGTATTTAGTGCATTTAGGAATGTTTTATGAGCTTTATATAGCCCTCTGAACAATAAATATTGTTAAAAGCTGTGACTAGTGTTTGTTTCTAAAATGTTTGTTTTGAAAGAAATCATGATTTGTGCCCTGCTAATTTGGCATACTATGCTAATTAATTTGTGCTTTCTTGTATATACAAGCAATTTTCTTTTTCTCATATATAAATTCAACACTTAGTGCTCTATAACAACTTTTCCCAGTATCTATCACTTGTGTTATTGAGCTTCTAATTGGTACAGACTTTGATTTTTTTAACTTTTTTTTGTTTGCTTTTTTCATTTAGACAAAGGACAGAGCAATACTTGCTTGCTTGTACATATAAAAAGGATGCAGAAAAATAAGCTGGAGTTAGTAATGGACAAAAAAATTAAAAGGTTCAAGAGCTTAGTTTAAATTCATATACATGCAAGGAACTTCACTGAGCTATCTCAGCTCTCTAAATTCCTGAGGTCTGCAAAAATTGGGTTTGGAAAGCTTTTGAGAACAGGCTATTCTCCTGGTGCCAGCTAGTTTGAAAGTAGTGAAAATAGCTTTTTCTTATCATATTTTAGCACTTTTGCTTCTTTTGGGAAGATTAAAAAATATAGAGGAAAGCAAAATGAATAATAGTAACAACAAACACCTAACTAAACTTTTCAGAGCTTGTAAAGAGATTTAGTTTGGTTTCACTTGCGTCTAAAACGTTTATATATAAATAGAAATATATATATACACACATAGCTACATTCACATACATGCTAAGTGTAAGTATTTCTGACATACGTGAATTTACTGACATACGTGAATTCTTTTTAATTTGATGTCAGTGGGAGCTGTGCCATAGACTTAAATGCAGACTTACAATTGTCATTTCACATATATCATTTCACGTATGTGACATTTCAAGAATCACCTAATTCTATGAAGTAATCAAATTTCAATGCATGGACATTACTGGATATGAAGGGAATGGCCCACTATATATTCTCTGCTAAACCACATAAGTATCTCTTGTTCCTTTTAAGCTTCTTCACTGACTTCCTTAAATATAGAAAGCAACTGAGTATGGGACGCATTTCATTTTATATTATGTATCTTATCTATGGTAGTTCCTTTGTCAACAGTAAAGTACAGGTACCCGCAGAGATAGTTCCATTCTTTGTCAGATATTTAACAAGGCCAAGGCTAAAATCACCATCTGAGGGTGTTTTAGTTTTTTCCCTGACAACAGACAAATTAAGATAATTGCTTAGAACAGAGAGTAAATTTTTAAATGGTTAAACTTTGATTGAGACAAATGTCAGCTTTACTTTTTTCCATGACTCAATGTCCTTTTCTTTTAAGTGCAGACAATACCATTTACTTGAGGAGTTCCTAGACTGGGAATTGTTAAGCTTTTTTGGGTTCTAGTTTTGCTGTGTTAGTTGAGTTGTAATATTCACCAAATTCACCTTATTTTAAACTAAAAAACAACCACTGCTTCCTTTTTTTTTTTCCCCCACAGCTAGCAAAAGTAACTTGATTTATTTTGTGTAAATATGGTAGACATATGTTTGCCTCTATCTCCATTTTCTACTGAAGAAAAATAAAAAAAACTTTGCTCAGTGTTACTTCTGTGAAGAACAATAAGTAAAAAACTGATATCCAGTCACAATGAAGAGTATTTTGGATAAGGAAAAAGTACATACTTGTTAAAAAAAAAAATGCTTTTAACTCCCATTATATGATTTAAAATATTGCTGGTTAAAACTGATTGATTACCTCATTCATCTCTGAATTTTGAAAGATATTTAAAAGAAAATTGTATATTTTCTTGTACAAAATAAATTACAGCTATCTCAAGACCTGAAGGTTATTCTTGTAGACAAGCATAAGGAAAAAAGATTAAATGAAACATTTACTTTATATTTAATTAAGAATTTCCTAACTACTTTTTTTTCTTCAAAGATCATAGAGTTTGATAATTGACTATATACTTTTTTCTATATGTTTTATGAATTTTAAGAAGCATAATGATGATCAGATATATTTTTAAACTTCTTTGCTATGTATTAATTCATAATGGTTTCATGCTTGGATGATGAGCAGTAACGGTGTTTCAGTGGACCAATAATGATTCAATAATGGACTTCTCAGTTAGTTCAGAGGTCTTCTACCTTCAGAGTCCCTCACATTTGAAGTAGCATCTAATTTATATGATTAAACTTGTCATAATGTGTGAGATTTTCAGGTTGATTTTGGATGAAATACATTTTCTCAAGTTAAATGTTCATTTGTCTTTGTACTTCATGATGAAAATGTGCATTATTGCTCCACTAAGATATAGGAGTGTGTATAATTAACACTGAAGTACTGCAGCAAGGATACAGTTACACCTTCAGAAAATAAATACAAGAATTTGCTTTCTGGAAGAAGCATGTCTGAATTAAATACTTCCACTGATCTTCACTTGTGTGACTGAAAATATAACCTCCTGTTCCTTTGATTGCTCCTAAAGGACTAAGCATACCTAAAATACAATGATGTGGTGAATATAAGACCTGAAAGCCAATTTGTTTAATACTATTGCCAGCATATTCTGTGAATGCTGTTAAAAATGCAGGAGATGTTTTAATTTAGAGCAATAAAGAAGGAATTTGGGACCCGTTATAACTAATACACTTTTTTTTCTTTATTTTCAGAAACTCATTGTTTCATTCTAAATATTTAACATTAAAACAAAACAAAACACATTCCCAATTTAACAAAATGAAAGAACATCCTCCTTCAAATTACAGGTTTTGATCCTATTATTCTACATATGTCCCCTTAATACAGTGGAAGTAGAATTAAATGCTGTAATAATGACTTTGAAGTAGCGTTGCTTCATTCAAGCTTCTCTTCGTCGAGGATATATCCAAAAACTCATGGAAATATTTCCATGAACTGTGAAGAGTTTTGTTTTGAGATCTTTAAAACACTGAACAGAGATTATTCAGTGCATAATTCCAAATTATCTGTCTAAATGGATTAAAACATGGAACTTGTTACAGATATTTCAAAACCAGTTATCCATCAAAATTATATTTCCTGGCTTATAAGCAACACTGCTTGAACCTGCACATTTTTTTGAATAATTTTGGAGTTTTAGGAGGAGTAAAGAACAATAGTAGCTAGTAGTATATTTGTATAAATTTGAGTTATTACACTGCAGATCTGATAATTCCTTAAAAAGAAATTAACTAAAATATATTCTCAAAATCTTATTGCATAAACTATATATTCATTTTCCTGAAACAGGCGATAAAGAACATAAACCTTATGTAGATCTTGTTCTTAAGTCATCTGAAAATAATGATTGATTATTTATTAGTATCTTAAAAAACTATGAGTGGCATTTTAACTTTTTTTCATGAAATAGTTAAATAAAAACAAAACACAATTTTTTATTCAGTAAAATACTATAAAATGCTTCCATAGGGAGTTCATTTTTTAAAAAGAAAGATTGGCTATTTGCTTATATTATGAAGTAATCAAATTTGTAGATTAGTAAATTTGGTAGTTGATGTTGAAAAATGTTCTTTCTTTTCCTCCTTTCGTGTTCTTCATCTTAATATTCTTTATGAATGGATCTTTAAATTTGTGCAGTCCAAACGACTTTTTTAATTCATGAAATCCAAAACAGTTTTCAAATTGGTGACAGCCTATTCAATTAACATGGTAAAATTGCATTAGAAATCAATTGATTGATACTGGTCTCCTTTTACCTGTGCTATCGCACCTGTTATCAGTAAGCCACTGGACCGGTGAGCCATGAGATGTCAAGGAACTTTTGCAAGCTCCTAAATGCAGTTAATGCCTGTTTGATCTAAGAGACAAATATTCTTAAAAAAAAAAAAAAAAAAAAAACTTACAATATTTAAGTCTTCTGCTAATTCAAAAACTTTTTTCTTTAAATTCTGACACATATTTGTATAGTCAGCCATTGCCAAACAGTAACAATCTTGAAGACGGTCTGAACATTTCTTCGCGAAACAAAGAAAAAATAAGGAGCTTTGCAATTAAAGCCAATGCTCTGTACTCATTTCTCTCAATATTCAACCACTTCTTTCTGTAAAATGAGAAGTCAGCATACTGAAGCTAACACTTAGCCTTACTCAAGCCATATCACGTACCTAAAGCAACAAGTCCTATTTGCTTGGTCAGATATCTCTAAACTAAAAATGCGGGAAGACAGTAGTTCTGCCAAAAAGACATCATACAAATGTAAAAAAATCTTAAAATCATAGATGTGACAGACATATTTGGAAAGAGTTTCAAGTAGGATGTTAGAAAAAAAATTATGCCTCTGCCGACTGCTGAGGAAAGATGTTCTGTGAGTAAATGCTACAGCCGATGGAGGAAAAGAGAAAGCTATAATCAGTGGCAATGTGCAAAGGGTAACAGATAACTGTAGAGGGGAAGAACTACTCCAATGTTTCGTAGTAAAGTAGAAAATAACTCGTACATTGATCAGGTCAGTAATAAGATTGACAATGAAAAATTGCAAATGCATAAAAAAACTTTATTTTTTCAAAAAAATTGAAAAAGATGTTTATAAGATTAAGATTGAAATATATTGCTTGTAGGTTGTGTAGATACCTATCTAGCATGAATTATTATATTCATTAAGGCAAGAAATAAGTTCTACTACTTTCCAATCAAATTAAAAATAAGAAAAGAGCAAGTGGTAGGGCCAGGCACTGTACTTGCTAGTCTTATTATACTTATTATACACTGTATTAAGGACAGTCTTTCTTCAACAAATTAATATGGTTAATATGGCATCATAGCTCAGGATCCGTTTTGATTGAAGGAGATATATGGTAAAAATCATCAGCATGTTGGAGAGAAAAAGCAATGTTGAAAATACAATATACTCTAATAAAATATTTGCGCTAGGAGTTTGAATCATAATGAATTGCTGTCAGCTTCACTCTCCCTATGCAGTTATTAGTATCATAAAAAGTTAAAAAAAATATAAAAGTTTAAAAGAAATTTTTATTGACTAAAAGACTGGACTTTCTTTTATGGACTTTTTTATGGTTTAAAAGAAAATTTTATGGACTTTTCATCAGTTGTCCTTGGCCATTCAGAGAATCTCTTCTTCAGGTGTCAGTTGAAGAGAGATATATTGAATGTTGATTAGATTCTGTCATGAATCTTCCAATTAAATGTATTTCTTTTCCCAAGGTTTAGATCTTGAAAATTATAAAATAATCTTAGACAGAAACAAACCCAGAGTTCTCTCCACATTATATGGTGCTATATTTGCATAATTAAATATATGCTGGGATGGGGCCAATTTCTGGCAAGTGTCTTCTTCTAACCCTATAGTGGTAGGATGACAAACAATAAAAACTTTCAAAAGAAAAAGAAAATGTGATTAAACAAATTTAAGTAATTTTTGTTTGTTTTTTACTGTGTGGATGCTGAGATACAGAAATGATTTACCCAGAGAGCTTGTGCATGCAAGTGCATGGGTATCCTCTATGGGCCCATGAATTTGTACATGTTCTGTTTACATAGGTGATCTCTAACCCAATCCTCCTTCATCTTCCTTATTACAGACTTCCTATCATCCTCTTTGAGCTGTTGAACTGTGAGAAATATTAGGTTTAAAATAATAAATTTTAAATGAAAACTCAATTTTAATATGTCACCAAAACCAAGAATCAAATTGCAGTTTGTCAGTTTCCTTTTTCCTGCATAAGAAGTTAAAACTATGTACATGAACTACTGTGAAATGTACTAGTTAAATATTAAAATCAATAGTATGGAAAGCAAAATAATATTCTTCAGGCTATTTGAAGTTTAAAAATTAAATTTTTAAATTTAAAATTAAGGGTTGACATTTTGGATAACAAAGCACTACTAAATAAAGTTTATTGGATTATTTATTCACCACCATGATATATGCAGGTATGTTAAATATAATTGCTGTTAATATTTTCTAAGAAAACTAGAGTTCAAGTTTTTGTTAAGAGGGGTAGAACCTGAATGGAATATACTAAATGAAATGTATGAAGATATTGCTATTTTTGACTGCAATTCTGTCACAAAACTGGCACGATTTAGTTTCTGAAGAAGAACTATGATTTGCCTACACAGCAACGAGACATTAAATTAATGTCAGGAATGTCTGAATAACAATGCAAGCAAGAAAAAAAAAAAAAAGACAAAATTCTGCTCTGTGCCCAAAAGATATTAGAGAATTCAAAATGATCATAAAAGCAGCCTAAACTAGGAGAATGAGTAAAGGTAAACAAAGACAGGAAAACCAAATTCACTTTTGGAAAAAAAAAAAAAAATAATTGCAACTCTCATTCAGCATATATCTTTAAAACATATATATATATGTTTTATACATATACACAAGCATCTAGTAAATCAACTAACTAAAACAGATTTAAAGAGATTTTTATCATCAGGCTGATTTGGTTGTGTTTGAGTGTTTTCCATAATAAATGGTTTTAGAGCAACAAAGGCTGTAAACAACATAGGTTTCAGCTCTCCTTTATGAAGAGAATATTAAAAACAAACTACTCCTAAAATTATGCTCTATCTAATGTTGGTCACAGCATCTCTAGCAGCTTTTTCATTTTAAAATGTAGTCTGTCCTCAAGGCTGAACATTTTTGTGAATAGAAATTGATTTGCTTTCAGTGAGAAAATGTGTGAAGTTCAGAATGTCTTCTTGCAGAAAGAGCGTGGCTATGAAAATGACTACATCTCCACTGCTAAATGTGTCTGACTGGGGTGTCATCCCTGGTCTCCAGCCAGGAGGTGCATGGTGGCTTTCACCCATCCTGCCTAGGGATGTCCCAGTCAAGGACAGTCTAGCTACTCCCATATGATCTACCATTTTCCCCCTGCGTCTCCTTTGGCATCACATGATGGCTCTACGACTCTAAAACATCTTCATGATTTGTAGAGGGCTTATTTTCCCTACTTCGTGCCCTATACCTGGAATAATGGGAAGACTATTACAGCCCAGCATGGCAGTGTGTTTATATTGTGAAGCTTAAGACACATATTATATACTCTGGACTTTGATATGAGGCATTTCTCCCATTTTATTTTATTTTATTTTATTTTATTTTATTTTATTTTATTTTATTTTATTTTATTTTATTTTAATGAATACAGACATTTTATTTTTATGCGTATAGACGTATAATAATGAAGATAAAGACAGAAGAGCCACAGCTAGAGAGCTGTAGTCACTCACATGTCAAGAAGGGTTCCAGGCCTGGATTATTCACAGATCTGCAGAACAACTACCCTTTTTACTCCATAAAAGTTTTTCTTTGTGATTTCTTATTTCTGTTTCTAGGCAATCTGTACAAACTTATGTTTCACATATAGATGAATAGACATATGTATTTTTTACAACAAATGCAGGTGCATTCACAAAAACATATTATGCATTTAAATATATTTATTTTGCCACAAATATTGCTATGATGAGACTATTACATTCTTTCAGAGCAGCTGCAATTATCACATGTATTGATACAAGAAAGCTCTTAAACATGTAGCCGAGTTTTTAAAATATTTACAATAAAGATAAATACATTTTTGTGGCCTAATTCTCCATTTCTACTACCAGCAAGCATCACTAACTCCATTGTATTATCCAGGCATGAAACTGGTGCAAAGAATCAAGTTACAGACTTGATTTAAAAACATAACATTACAAAGCGCATTCCCTAAAAGCCTTCTCCACATTTACATCCATTAAAATGTAACAAAACCAAAAGTACATTGGTCAAGCTGACCTTTTGTCCCTCCATGAAACATTTATTACCTTATTCTACTTGCAGAATATGGACATAAAAAGCTGTTCTTTGCAACTACAGCTTCCGAAAAAAATAATAATAATAATAACTAATAATTTCTGCCTGTTTAGAAAGAACATTTATACTACAGCAAAATATTCTGGATCTGTAATATACTATAAAACTCTGACAAGGGAAAATTAATAGTTCAGATGCAAACTTTCATAAAACAAAATCTTGATGAGAATCACCTTGAAACAGGTTCAGGAAAAACAACTTGGTAGTTTTATAAACAATCCTGAATAAACCTGAATAATAATCCTGAAATGGTTGCAGTTTGCATAGTATGTTAATGAAAGAAAAACAATACTTTCAAAAAAAAGGTGTGGCATATAAAAGGTGCAATGTATAAAAGGTGTATCACACATCCTAGTATGATATCAATAGATTTTTTGAAAGTAGTCTGAATGCACGCTATCCTTCTTCCATGTAGTCTCCACTCCACAGCAGTGCAAGTCCATATCCAAAGCAGGATGTAATTTTAAGGGTGTAAGGGTTACTTTACCTAGTAAAAAGAGATTGTGTTTTATGCTTCCTCAGATATAATGGATTCTATTCCATATCTTATATTTCCCTAGAAAATATTCTGCCAGAGGTAAAATATAAGAGGTGGAAGGAAGGAATGCAGGAAATATTTTCCAATTCACCCTTTTAGTCACTCCATTGTGCAGATGAGAATAGAAGATTCAAGAGAAAAATAAACAAATTTGTACAGGCCTGTCTTCTACATGCTGAAGCATCTCTCTAACTGTTCAGAGATCCCAGTTTCTAAAACAAAAATATGCCTTTTACATTAAAATATTACAGAAAATAAGCGTTGAAAGGAAAACCATGAGTCAGAATTCACAATTGAAGAACTTAGTCACCAGGCTATAAAAATCCTCCTTCATTACTGCACCCACAAATACTCTGTCATGGCTCTGTGAAAATTGCATTCTTTGTTTCATAACAAATTTGGGACGGGAAACACTATTGCTTTGTTTTTTTTCTTTAGAGTTTTACTGTTATTATTTTTAAAGAAAATTTACAGGAATATAGAAGACAAGAATTTGCACCATCTGAGAGTCATGAAGGATATTGATTACAGGTTTTTGCTCACTCTGTCTGATTGATATTCAAAGATCACCTCCTACAAACTGAAGAATAGTCCATCCCAACGAACAAGAATTTTGGTAAAGGGTACAGGAGACTTGCATGGATGAACAAGGAATGCCTGTCAAAACTCAAAGATAAAAAGGAAGCATACTGAAGGTGTACACAAGGACAAGCAACCTTGGAGGAGTATGTTGTCTGAGTATGCAAGGAGGGGGCTAGGAGAGTTAAAACCCACTCGGAGTTTAATCTGGTGAGGGATGCGAAAAAACACATGAAAGGTTTTGTGTTAGCTTGTTAATAGATAGTAAAATAATCCAAAGGGGCAACAACCACTGGCGTTTTTATTTACAAGCACAAAAACTTTGTGATCACAACATCCAACATTATCTGGCATGTTTGTTATAGAAATAGGCTTATTAAATAGCAAATAGCAACTAGCAATAAGCACAACTAAATAGGGTACACTTCTAATAAAATGCTATCATATTTCTTCACCCTGAGTGTATGGCAGGGAGCTCTCAACCTCTCAAGGAGTTACCTCAGCTCAGCTCCCAGGTTAAGGGGATACTCATGGTCCAGCCAGAGGAGCTGAACAGTTGTCATTCTCTGCTCAGCTTGTCAGTACTAGCTTTACACCTCCTTATGCTCTTAGGAGAGACTCTGCTATGGTTATCCTTATGAGGTCATTTTTCCAGAACCTTCAGGTGAGATCCATATCTGTTCTTTGCACTGTCAGTGAGGTAAGGGTTTTTTTTTTGTTGTTGTTGTTGTTTTGTTTGTTTGTTTGTTTAAGCAAATTTGGTATTGTTTGCAATT
>VZSG01001279.1:0-20576 GCA_013398315.1 Nothoprocta pentlandii
CCCTGTGCCACGTGCTCTAGGTGACCCTGCGTGTGCAGGGGGGTTGGACTCGATGACCTCTGAGGTCCCTTCCAACCTTGGGCATTCTATGATTCTATGATTCTATGATATCATGGATCCAAATGAGATCATGGACCCATTTTCCAGGCTTGTAGGCTTGGTCTTGCCAAAAGTTGTAATCATAATGAAAGCTTCGCAAGATCAGATTAAAAGGCATCAATGAGTTTTTGTGGGGGAGAATGATCTCGTAAAACAAGATGCCTTATACATATTATATATATATATATATAATTTTAAAATTATCTGGGAACAAAAAATATTGGTTAGTGCAAGAACAAGTAATACAACAACACTAATGATGTCTTTTATCTCTCCTACTTTTTCAGTGGCGTACTGTAATTGTAGGTATCTTTTCAAAACTGCTATCACAGATAGCACTGACACTGCAGCCATACTGTGCTTACAAGAGTGCAAATGCAATCTCAGTACCAGCAGGATGCATTATATCACCAATCTCCATCGTATGGCACCCCTTGGATTTATTGACTGGAACTCATATGATCAGGTCCTATCCTCAGTTCCTCCTTGGTCAACAACTTTAAACTCAGGTGATACTCCTGAACTCAGTATCTTGACCTCCCCATTTCACATTGTATCCTCACTTTTTGTAAAATGTTAATACTAGTGGAAGAGCAGAGAGTACAGTATTGTACATGGTCATATAGACTCGAAGAAAATAAATTCAGCGGGAATGTCTTGTAGGGAAAGAGAAGTGGGTTCCTTCATTTTATGCTGATGTCCTTTGCAGTTATCTTTCGTGTCCTCCATCACTCTGTCCGTGTCCATCCCATTTGTCTGGTTTCTCATAGCTCCACCTTGTACAAGAAGGCAAGCAAACCCCAAGAGTGTGATTCCCAGAAGTCTTCTTTCCTCCATTCAGCTCATTGTCTACAAAAATGTTGAGGAGAAGAGCTAAGAGTCAACTATCAGCATTTCCCTAACAGAGCAGAAGAAAACAGGCAAGATGACTTCAAAAAGTGAAACTCAATACTTTAGAAACTAGCCAGGGCACAGTGGAGCTGTTTAAGTCCTGGAAACAGAGATAATCACCCAGTAGGGTCTTTTCCAAAAGTACTTACTGTGCATTTGGCAAGGTGAAGTCTACCTTCCCAAGAAGCACCCAGAAAACTCAGCCCAGGAAGACAGGTTAAAATATTGAAAACATTAGGCGTGGATTGGACACTTTATCCTGGAACACACTGGAACAGTCATTAGACAGCAAAGAACTCTTAACCAGGAAAATAACATTCAGCCAGCACAGCTCTGTGCACATTCCTGCTTAATTTCCAGCCCCACTGAGAAAACCAGGAGCAAAAAGTTGAGAAAATTAAACCACTTCCCCCAAGCAATGTAAGTTCTCTCTTGACTTGCTACGATTAAAATAATAGGCAATCTATTTCAACCAGCTTTATTCAGTTACAGACTCCTAGAGCTGAAAGTCATCTAAGGCCTCCGTTAATAATCACTGAGGAGAACACACATATAACGAGTGATTCATCTGCCTTACATTAGACAGTGACATTGGGATGAGAAAAATTGTGCTGTAAAATGAAAAAGTCCAAGGACCAGAAATGCCCCAGAATTTTCCTTCCCTAGACCATAAATGAAGTCCAGATGAGGAACTGTTTGTATTTGCTGAAAGGAATCCCACCCCATAAGCCTGTGAGAAGACTGAGAGGGGATCTTATCAACATGAATAAATACCTGAGGGGAGGATGTAAAGAGGTTGGGGCCAAACTCTTCTCAGTGGTGGCCAGTGATGGAAAAAGGAGTAATGAGTACAAACTGAAAAATAGAAAGTTTCATCTCCATATGAGGAAGAAGTTCTTTACTGTGAGAGTAACAAAGCACTGGAACAGGCTGTTGAGGGAGGCTGTGGAGTTTCCTTCTCTGGAGATCTTCCAAACCCACCTGGATGCCACCCTGTGCCATATGCTTTAGGTATTCCTGCTGGAGCAGGGGGGTTAGACTAGATTATTTTCCAACCTCAACCATTCTATGACATATTGGAGTGAGCCAGCATGGTGCTAATGAGATCTTAAAGAGTTGGAAGAACAGACTGGAAGAGTCTGTTCCTTCTGAAGAATGAAAAGTTCAGGGGAGACTTTATTGCTGTCTTCAAGGATGTACACAGATGATATAGAGAAAACGGGGCAAATTCTTCTTGGGGGTGCACAATGGTAGGACAAGAAGTAGCAGAAAAAAAGCTGTAAAACGAAGACTTCCAGTTAGATATTTGGAAAAAATATATGATGAGGGTGGTCAAATACTGGAACTGGAACCCAGAAAGCAGTAAAATCTCTGCCCTTCAAGATGTTTGGCTCAACTGGACATGGCCCTGAGAAACTTGATCTAAGCTGAGCCTGCTTTCAGTAAGACATGGGACTAGATGACCTCCAAAAGTTCCCTTTCATTGTACATTATTCTATGTCAGGAACCAGAAAAGTGTGTAGAACACTAAGTACAGACTAGAAGAAGCAGATTCTATGGCTTTAAGGCATCTGAAAAAGCCTCAGAGGCAACTAAGATAGATGACAATGGTTAGCCAGGCATACAGCCTGTGCACAGTGCAGTAAAGACTCTCTTGTATGAGCTCTAAAACTTTGACATTACCCAGTATTTTTCCTGATGGAGCTTCAGCTGTTTTCATGCATCCCCTAGATCCAATTCTAACAATGCTCTAACAAGTACAGAATAAATAGTGTGTTTGGCTTCAACACGACTGCAGAGCGCTACAGACACAGTTATTGAGACCTTCTTCCAATGCCACACGTATTTTGCCAACTCGACCTGAAGCCATGAAGCAATCTATTGCCAACAAAAGCAGCCAAATATGAATGCATTCTGCCAAAATACTCACTAGCTGCACTATGCTGACAGAATGCTTGTCTGCTAAAACTCTCCGTGCAGAACAGGCCTTGAATTTCCACTGTCTCTCTAGTTCTCTATGAGATTCCAGTATTAAATGGATGTATTAACATTTCATAACCAGCAAGATGACACTGTTTATGTTCATGAACATTGTTAGTTGCTAGCCACACTAGTCAACCTGTTAATTTACACCATTGTCCATGTTCAATCATGTAAATACAAGGCTGCAAATTTCTGGGTATGCCTCATGAGATACTGTTAAACTTCATAAGTGTGGAGTTACTTGATAAGTCTGCAAGTCTGTAAGATATCATATGCTGAAATATGGACTAGGCAGACTAGATGGATGGATGAGGGGAGATCCATGGATGTTGTCTACCTTGACTTCAGCAAGCCTTGTGACACTATCTCCTATAACTTCTACATAGGAAAGTTCCAAAAGTGTGGACTGGATAGGTGTACAGTGAGGTGGATCGAGGGCTGGCTGGATGGCAGAGCTCAGAGGGTGGTGATAAATGGGGCCAAGTCCAGTTGGAGGCCTGTGGCCAGTGGTGACCTCCAGGGGTCAGTGCTGGGCCCAGTGATGTTCAATTTGTTCATCAATGACCTGGACGAGGGCACGGAGTGCACCCTGAGCAAGTTTGCAGACGACACCAAGCTGGGTGGAGTGGCCGACACTCCGGAGGGCTGTGCTGCCATCCAGAGGGACCTGGACAGGCTGGTGAGCTGGGCAGAGAGGAACCTCATGAGGTTCAATAAGGACAAGTGCAGGGTCCTGCACCTGGGCAGGAATAACCCCAGGCACCAGTACAGATTAGGGCTTGACCTGCTGGAGAGCAGCTCCACGGAGAGGGACCTGGGAGTCCTGGTTGACACCAAGTTAACCATGAGTGAGCAGTGTGACCTCGTGGCCAAGAAGGCCAATGGGATCCTGGCCTGCATCAGGAGGATGTTGCCAGCAGGTCAAGGGAGGTGATTCTGCCCCTCTACTCAGCTCTGGTGAGGCCACACCTGGAGTACTGTGTGCAGTTCTGGGCTCCCCAGTATAAGAGGGATGTGGAGCTTCTCGAGAGGGTCCAGTGGAGAGCGACAAAGATGATTAAGGGACTGGAGCATCTCTCTTACGAGGAAAGACGAAGCGAGCTGGGTCTGCTTAGCCTGGAGAAGAGAAGGTTGAGAAGGGATCTGATTAATATGGATAAACATCTGAAGGGTAAATATAATATTAATATGGATAAATATCTGTAGGGAGGATGGGGCCAAACTCTTCTCAGTGGTGGCCAGTGACAGGACAAGGGGTAATGGGTGCAAGCTGCAACACAGGCAGTTCCATCTCCATGTGAGGAAAAACTTCTTTCCTGGGAGGGTGACAGAGCCCTGGAACAGGCTGCCCGGGGAGGCTGTGGAGTCTCCTTCTCTGGAGATCTTCCAAACCCACCTGGATGCCACCCTGTGCCCCGTGCTCTGGGTGTCCCTGCTGGAGCAGGGGGGTTGGACTAGATGATCTCTAGAGGTCCCTTCCAACCTCAACCATTCTGTGATGCTGTGATATCCATTACAGGCTTATTACTTCAGCACTTACAGCCAGCAGATACCACCCTGAAGTGATTTGTTTTACACGCTATGCATCATACAAATCAAAAGGACAGATTTACCGTGCCACTATAAAATAATGTAACCTGGGATTTTACCTTTTTCTTGGGATTTTTCCTTCTGCAGTCCCAGGAGGAAAGCTACCTTGCTTTCCTTCTAGCTAGCTTTCTAGCTACCTTGCTGGAAAACCAAGAAGTGAATCGGGGTGTTTGTGAGTTCTCTGAAAAGATGTTTTTGTTGCATTTTACTGATACTACAAGGAATTCAGTCTTATACTGAACCACACAGAAGATTCAGGTGAGACATCTGTTTAGCCATTTTCTCACAGCCCATGAAAATGGCCTATGGCCTTCAGCCTTTCTGTCTCTCCCTTCTCATTCTCTCTCTTTCTTCCTCTCCTTTCCAAAAGACATCAGGCTCAGAGTACCATGCTTCAGTCCTGATGCATTCCGTGACCATTAGCTTACTGTGTGATACTCCTGCTTAGAGTGCTGGAGATCCAGATTGGAGAGCAGACTGATTCACACTATTATCTTCAGTCAGTCTCCTTTATCCACTGTGAGTGTCCTGCTCCTCAGGATCATCTTGGTACTAAGTTTTTTTTTTTGCAGTAGGGACTCTAGAATGATCATTAGAAACCTCTTATGAAAGAGTTACTGAAATTCATATATTTTCGTAAGTGTTATAATTTTTAAGCCCCAGCATTTTTGAACAGATAAAATTTTGTAAAAGAATTCCCAACCATATTTACCCATGTGCTGTTCATCAACATAAAAGTACTCAAACCTGTCTGCTTAAATGATCAATACAGTAGAGCACATGAACCCTTATTTTAAGTGCATGCAACCCAACTCCAATCTACTTTTACAACTTTCTTCTTGAGGAATACTCATCAATTTATCAGAGAAGTTTGGTGTCTTGAGCTTCTTCTAACTTCAATTAGAAAGTATTCTCATTTTTGCTTTATTAGGAGAGACTTCATTAATGAAAGAGTACGGGACAGAAGATGTAGTTGCTACGAATCCAACAGGTTATCATAAGGAAGTTAAATCTGTCTACATTCTCCCTGCAGAAACAACAGTGCATAAATGAATCTGTGGTGATTTTGGTCATGCCTTCTTTAACATATGCATAGCAACAAATCCATAACAAAACAAACACAGCAAACCTTCTGCCAAATAAAACAATCTAGAATATAACCTTTACCCCCCTCAGGAGAGGATGAGAGAGATCAAGTGCAGGACAAATGTGTAGGCAGATTATCCAGTGGACTACATGAAGGCTCTCAAATAGTGTGATGATATATATAGACTAGAACGCAGGCTCTCTTGAAATAACAGAAGAGCCAGTGACAACCAGAAGGTAACAAATGATTTTGTAGGCAAAGAGAAATAAGAAACTAACTCTTTCCAGATCCACTTTTTTTATGCCTATAAATAGGACACAGACAAATACACAAAAATTTCCATGATGCCTACCAGGAATAAAAGCTTGTCCATTGTAACAATGCCATAGAAATGTTCACCTTGCAAGTCACTTGACCAAAAACAATATTTTATTCTCTGTGGTAAACACTATGCAGTATTTACAGTTAGTATTAAAACAGAATTAGGAGAACTATTGGCTTCCTGAAAAAAAAAAAAAAAAAAAAAAAAAAAAAGAATCCTGGACAGATATATTCAATAGCAAGGCATTTCCATCCTACTGATGTACAGATTAATGAGATCCACTGCAATGAATTCAGCTTGGATGTTCGGAACCCCAAAACTGCTTCCCAGGTATTTTCTGATTTGGATCCAATCAGCAACTAAACCAAGCTGACTATTAGGTGAAAAAAACATTGATAACATTGATGACTATTAGGTGAAAAAAACATTGATTTCTGACATAGAAACTAGAGACTATCACCTCCATAGTAGGAAGATGCTTCAGGAGTCCCTCTTCATAATATGGAAGAGCAATTCTGTTCATCTTAGGAGGAATTAAGGAAGAAACCATTTTGATGGTGCTCTGGCTATGAAAGTCTCAAGACCAAAAATGAATTGCTAGTTAGAGTAGGAAACTTGTCAAAAGTAGGGTGAACTTAGTGAGGACCTTAATAACTGGTTAGGAGACATCAGATGTTCATCATCAAGGTGCCTAGGAACATTACACATCACTACACAATTTGCAATGGGATCAATATAAATGGGAGATGATAGCTTCGCCTTGAAAGAGGAAGTAATTCTCAGAAAGTGTATCCTATTTTTTTTAAGGAATAATCCGTACTTAGTAAGTAAATTTACCAAATGATATTTGCCTTCTGTGGATCTTTGGAGACCTGCAATTTTGGAGTGTTTCACTTAAAATTCTGAGTTGCAAAAATCTAGCATTTTGCAGAAAGTGTTTTTACTACTAATATTCCATATCCCTTTTTTTACATACTTATTCAGATTATTAAGCAAATGCTTGCAAAGATGCTGGGTAACTAGCAAACATGGTTAGAGAAATACTATGTTTAAACTATAAATTGATTCATGTTCATCATTTGAAGCCTTTCAGAAAGGCTTTAATTTTACATTTTTTTTACAGAATTTTACAAATTAGTGAGAGTTTAGCTTTTGACTTCAGTGGTTACAAGATCAGTCCATCTTGGCATGAGCTAAGACCTCCATCTTTTAAGAGACAGAGAACTGTTACAGATGCACACACACTCAGTTATGTTTGCATTCATACCTTCACTGAAATATTTTTTTTCTTAAAAAAAGAAGCCAAAAATACTATTAAATACGTACAATCCGAGCCAGGCTTCTCAATTTACAAAACTTTGGGGTTTGATATACTTCTCATTGGAAAATGTAGCTATTCAAGTTTCAGGTCTTTTACATCAATAGAAATAGATATTCTTCCACCTACTTATTCTTCCCACATTAACACTGTTGTGTTTAAGTCACAGGAGGTATTTCTGATACCCACCTACACCAGAAAGAATCTGCTCTCAGACCTTTTAAATCACAGCAGTTTGAAATGCATTTTTTCAAATTGTTTTGCTATGAACAAATCTTTTTACAATACCTCCACCAAAGGTCAGTTCTGAAAATCACTAATATTTATTGGTCACCCTTTGACATTTCAATAAGTGGTAAAAAATCTAATAAGACCACTGTCTAGCCGGAGTTTACTACATGCTAATTGGGTAATGCGTGAGTTCAATTATTTTTGCTAATTGAGCTGTCTTTAACAGAGGTAGTTCAGACTAAAGAGTTAATAGAATGACTCAGTTGAGTAGAACTAGATTAGTCAGAAATATGGTCTTTCTGTGCTATGTAACATTCACAAAAAAAAACCATTTTGTCACTTAAATGTTATTGTTAGCAATGAGCAGTAGTACATCAAAGTGAAAGCAACCTATAGGAGAGTTGCTTTTGCCTGAAGGAGTTTTTTTTTCCCTTATGGTCTTGTTAAACTCCAACTAAAAAGGAAAGATATAAAGATATGCATAATAGATGGGAGAAGGATATTTTGGAAGACTTCTAGAAGGGTTAAGATTACTTTAAAGCCCCGCCTCCCCTGAAATACTATTTAGAGCACAGCTCCAGCAGGTGCAGGTTAAGATGAGACTAAGAGGACTAGTGTGGTATCCCGTCAGCATGTTGTTTGGTGGGGTGCTGGGCAGGGTGGCTGTATAGAGGTGGCTTGGGCAAAACTTGGTGGATGTTTCCTTGCTGAATAGTGCATGCACAAACTGTAAGTTTTAAAAGCATTTGTCTGGAGAGCTCTTGTTATATGAGCTTTGATGATTAAAGATAAGTTTACCTTATCTCCATGTTTTCTTAAACAGAAACTTTTCTGGGGTAATGGTGGTGCACTCTTGAGTTATACTTCTCTCTGCTGATAGAGACATGCTAAGGGACAACTCATGTTTAACACAGGTTTCTTTTTTCTTTTTTTTTTTTTTAGTTCAGATTGAAAGCCTTTTCAGGGCCTACTTTTTTCCCTTCTTGTCTTGTCTTCTTGTTCTTCAAGGAATAGGGATGTTATAATGCATATCTGCATTGCTCAGTGCAGTCATCAATGAGACTAAAAGTCTGATAAGACCTTAAGACATCAAGTATAGGACAATATAATCTAAACATCTGAGCAGTCTGAGCTTGGTTTGAGCTTTTAGTCCCCTCTTGAGCTTTTAGCCTTCTTCCTAGAAAGGATGTCTTAGACTGGCATTTTTCCAGCTTTAGGCACCTCAGCTGGAGGGACTTATTCTTACTGAATAATAGTTTGTGTATCTGAGAACTATGAAAATTATTTTCTAGCTTTAAAAGGGTCACCTATGTAAAGTTCATTAACACGGTATGTGTTTAAAAAAGACTCTCAGTAAGTCTGTTGAGAAGCTATTCTTAAAATATAAAGGACTAAGTTTGCGATTTTGTTTAGATGAGACACAGACTCTGTTTTAAAACGCATATACATAAATGCTGTATACAGCTGTGCTTCTTTAATTTTACTGTGGGAAGAAGAACAGGGTTGTTAGCACCTGTTCATGCCTTGCAGTACAGTATTTGAAGCTGGCAGCACTAGGTTAAATTTAAGTTTGACCGACAAAAGTATCTAGCAAAATCAGTGTTGCTCAACAGTACTATCTTGTTGTACATTCCTTCCAAGCTAAAACTTTGAAATTTGTTAAGGATCAGAACATGTAACTTTGGTAAAAGTTTGGAAAGAAAACGTGCAAATTAGAATCACAAGAATGAATAGTCATCCTTCAATGTAAATGAGTTACTCTGCTCTGTCAAGGCTCCTTGAGGAAACTATGCTTCTTTCAAACAGAGAAAGTGCTTTTTGAAAGCAACAAGAAATACTTATAAAACTTCTCAAGCGTTACTGCCCCACTATTTATGTGCCTCACATACGTCATGTGTGTTTTCCAAAAATGCTAGTTTAAGTATTTCACTTAAATTATTACTCAGACTCTTAAAGCTCCATGAGAAATGCTTTTTTTCTTTTACGAGCCAAGCTTCTTTTAATTTAAAAAAAAAAAAAAAAAAAAAAGACTTGGCAAGATTTAAAGGTTGGAGCATGTAATAACTTTGACCCACATTGTTCCTGTCAGAAGCAAACGCAATATACTTACTGTAGAACAATTACACTCTTGTTTAAGGGATTGTTTTATTTGATATTATCTTAGAATGTCATCATTATTGTTTCTTTGTATGTGCGTAGATATATGGTTAATTGGTTTTATAACAACTGAATACTTAAATTTGAAATTTGGCTTTAGTGTCATCATTAGATCACAGTTAAGACAGGAGTGCAGGACACTGATACCCTAGGGCTGTTTTTGAAGTGTCTGCAGAATCAAATACTCCTCTGCATTATTGTTCTACTCCCTTCAACCTTGCTACAATCATTCCCTCTGATCATGTGATTTCTCTTCCTGTCATCTAAATATCCAGGAATCCTGTTTTCAAGTCAGCTTTATCCACTGGACAGATACAGCATTCTGCTATGGTGCAAATGGGAGCATTGACAGCATACAGAAGATAGCTGGAAAAAGGGCGTTGATCTTTTATTTTTCATCACATGCAACTGCTGGAAACAGCCCAATACAGAGAACAGAGGCCTACTGGTAGTATAGACTAGAATTGTCATAACTGTACTGTATGATTTTATTAATGAATTCTAGTATATGTAGTTTTATAGAAACAATTCAAAAGGTAACATCTGGTGGTGTAAAAGCTATCATTTAAAATATGGCAGATAATTTTGTGCAGTCTGTTCAGTTCTTGCTCTGAAAATATAAGAATCTTTCTTTAGTTCATTCCTTGAGTAGAGTTGAAGCTAGGAGTCATCTGCCCCACTTTGACAGCCATTAGTTACACATAACCTCTTAAGACTTAGGAACTTTAGCTAGTAATATCTATCTAAATATACACAACATGAATTGCTAACACTAACTACTATGCAGTTAGTACAGCAATCCCGCCAGGTATCCACACCAAGAACTTGCAAGACTTTAACTCTCTGAACTTCCATTTCACTGCTCCCAGTGATTCAGTCAAACACAAAGTTTTTGCTGGTGTGGTGTGTTTATTCCCCATTATTAACACGTCTGTGAATGGAACTTTTTCTACAGTGGGTTTTCATAGTCCAAAATATCATTGAATGCATGACAAACTGGGATATATCAGTTATTACAGAACAGGAAGAAGTAACACTAATTTAATGATCATTTAATAAGACAGTTGTGGTCAGGATTCCTGAATATTTCAAGTCACATATGCAATTTGAAAAAAACCTCACTGACTGAATGCTTAGTCCTACTTCATCAGAGATACAACTGCATAAAATGTTTCATGCATATCTGCTTTTCTCTTTGTTTCATTTATCTAGCATTCTAAGAAATGATCTGCATGTTTGTCACTACTACTCTATGCTATTCCCTGCTGTTCAAGATGATTCCATCCTGAATTGAAACATGGTTTTCTCCCACTTGAAAGTGTTTCTACATTGACAAAGCAAACTCATTTAACTTGGACTGACTTCTACTCTTGTAGAAATAAGGAGTGAGAACTGTGTGATTCCACCCAAAAATTCCATTACTGGATGAAAAACAATAGGAGAAACAGAGTTATGACCAATACCTGATGTGGCCACTCTGACCTGACTATAATAAATTATATTGTCCTAACTAAAACCTGCTGTTTTCATCTATTTTCCAAAACTGGAAATTTGTATTCAGCTTGCATTGTGAATGATATTGTGCATAGATATCCTGCTACACGTTTGAAATAAATACCTAACAATGTTCAAGCACAGCTACATGGGAACTGCTGCAAGGGAACCTCAATAACTAAGTTTTCTTCTCAATGTCATAGCATCACTTTCTTAACCTAATCAGTCTTGTAAAGCTAGGATTTCCATTCCCACAACTCATCCTTGAAGGTTTGGTGGTCAGAAACTTAGTTGTAATTTATTTTTAAAATTTATATATGTATAAACCTGAATTTATTCATGACTAGTTTATATGCATATGTGCTTATCTGCACATTGTTAATCAGCCTAGTATTTATTACCCCCACATATATTTGGAGATGTGGGATTATTTAGTTTACAAAAATAAAGCTTTTATGGCCTCTAATACAGGCTGATCATTCCCTTGATCATCCTCATAGCCTTTTTCTGCACCTGTTCCAGTTGGAGTGCATCAGTCCTCAACACTGAAGAGCAGAATGCTATACAATATTCCACAAGCAAATTCTATTAATGCTTTTCTCTGTTCTCTCTATTAGAGACATTTTCTTAATTGTGTATATAACAGATCAGTTGATTGTTCCTCCTGGCTAAATGGGAGAAAATACTGCAATGAAGAGCCATAAACTTACTTCTCCTGGGCTTACACCCCATACTCCTGTGGTACTGTGGATAGCAGGCCGGGCAACATGGGATGCACTTCTCTGCTCCCCTCTCACCAGGCTAAAAGAATCTTCTTCACAGCTGTAGAGCCAGGTCACGTTGGCTGTAGCTATTCCATTAAGATTTGGCTTCCAAGCAAAAATCAAGTCAGATTATTTCACTATGGCTCCGGTTCTACATTGCCCATGCCATATCCCTGATGCTGCCAACTGCCTTTCTCAGTCTATCTTCAGCAGCCTCCGTGAGCTGTTCTAAGAGGCATTGCCATATCTTGGCAATGAGAGGACCTCGACCTGACTTTAGATAGATCTTCCCATCCCCAGTGAACAGAGGGTAGGAGGGCTGGTGGTTTTTTAAACAAATGATAAACCTGCATTTTAAAACATGGATATAAGTGAATATTTCAAAATTGGTTTTTGCTTGTACTTTGCTCTCCAAAATGCTAATAAATATCTGGCTTAAAATTTTCAAAAGTAACAAAAGTAACTTAGGTCTGCAAGTGACCTAGGAAAATGGCACTTAGGTGCTTTAAAGTTTCCATTCTAAGTTTTTAAATTAGAACTAGAAATAGAACTTCAGCAGTAAAGAAAACGATCTGATAAGCCAAAAATAGCCGTTAGCAAAACAAATACAACTCTAAAGAAATATAGCCTATTTAGAAGAACTGTGGAAGCTGGAAGGTGATTGAAGAAGGGGAAAAACTAATGCAGAGATCACTTATAACTTAAGATGTAAATGAACTATGATCCCATGACATCTTTAAGCTCCAGATATGTTTGTTTATGAGCCACAAGCTCATTTTCTACACAGTTAGGACAGTCTTGTCGTAACAGTACATTTTTTTCTGCCCACTCTCTCCAGAATTTTGAAGGAGACTGAAGTAACAAAGCTTTTATGAAACAAAGGGGGAGAACCTTTATACTGAGAAACTCACTGGCAGTTTTCCACTCTTTACTCCTATTTGTAATTACATTGTTTTCAGTAAGACTTTGTTTCTGTCCTGAAATCATGCCGTTAGAGACAGTGATAAACAAAGACCTGTTTTCAAACCCCTTTCACTCTTCCCAGCTTCCACTTACGGGAGGGAATATCCAATATGAAGTGTGCTGTGAGGTGATATTTTTTTGTTTGAAAGCAATAACTCTAGAACTAATATAAACTTAAAATATGAGATGCATTCTTTTGTCTCCTGGAACTGCAATTCCACTCAGTGCATCAAACATTTTGCTGCTTAGAGAGATCATCTATGGGAAGGAAGTAAATGTCAATCCAATATGAGGGAGACTTACTGTAGCTAAAATTACAGGGTAACTTTCAGTTCACTGGGAACTTATCACCCGTTAAGCACATCTTATCCTCACTATCTTGATAGATAGATACCTACATATATACACACATACACAGATAGCTATACAGTCTGCCATTTCTCAGCCAAATGGGTTTGTGTCCTTTCTCATGTATGATTTTTCATTGGTACTCTATATGAATAAAGTCATTCTAAAAAAAGGGAGGCTTACCCTTTGCTTCAGACTATATTTTTAGAGTGTCAGTAATGAAGATATACTAAAGCAGTAGCTCCCTTTTACTCGATAATAAACATAGCCCAACAGCTGAAAAGATATATTTACAGTCTTCCACCAGAATCCTCCCAAGCCCTTACTGCTAAGGAAAACAAGTGGGCCTTGCAGCATGTCCTAGAACTATTTTGGTACTGGGGGAAGTGCAGGTTCCAAAGCAGTACGGAAAAATGCCCTGCCAGCTGCTCCCCTCATAAAAACGAAAGCTATAATGTCTTCCCTGATCTCCTAGTAGAAGGAATGACTTTTAGAGGAGTCAGTTCTATATCGTGCAGCAATATCCACAAGATATTCACATGTCTGAAGATTCAGAGGTACAAATTTGCTTCTGGAATAATTTGCTGTGCATGCTTATAGTCTACACGATGTGCAAGGTAACTCACTGCTACTCAGCCTTCCTTCACTTTGGAATACACTCCCTCAAATTACTTGCATTTGATACATATTAAGTGCACATAGTGCATGAACATATTGAGGTACAGTAACTCTTTACCTCAGATGAACTGGCTCCTTACTGAGTAATGGTATTATAAATATAATTCTGTTTTCAAAGCTCTAGCCTCTGAAAAGCCATTGGTGACTAAATTTTCACCATTCAAGATAGTCAGTTGCCAAAAGTTCTACAATTTTGCATGCTGAGATCTTGGCATAGCTGAGTATTTTAAGGGTCTATCTCGTGCCCACAGCAACTTAAGATTCACAAGTTATCAGGTCTGTGCTTTGTCTACTGATCTACCCAGTAGAAGTGCTTGTAATACATGTGCCACACCAAGATTAGATGAAAACACTGAGAATAAAACACTCTTTCACTTAGAAGCACATCCAAAGCAGAAGATGGCATGACCCTTCTTTTACATAGCTATCTAGAAGCTGGAGTGCTCCAAGAGTACTTAGTTGATGATATTCGAATCACGGTAGGATTTTTGGAGCCATGAAAATTTCAGCCTTTTAAGAAAGGATTTCTAATGGTTCCTAAGGAAAAGTTTTAAAATGTGAACCTCCAGTGAGCCGATCTGTTTAGAAACAAACGAATTCAGGTGCATGAGGATTTTTTTCAAATCTCGTGATCACCTACAACCTGATTCACAGATGTGGCACTAACAAAAATAATAAGTGGTAAATATTGAATTACTCTTGAATGCTGGGTAACTGTAGCTGATATGAAGCATTTTGAAACTGGTTTAGTCTGGAGGTTAAAAAGGCAACATTTAGGTGGTATATACAAACTGCATATAAACACAGCTTGTTGGTCAGGGTGAGACAAAAATAGCTGGTCTGGCTCATGATGCTTCAACCTTAGCACTCACTTGTTAAGCAAACGGTCAAAAGATGCAAGCAAGTAGTCACCAGATGCAACATAATCTCTTTCATCTTGACTGTTTTTTCTATTCCAACAAAACAAATCCCTTTCATTAGTATTAGTATCTTTTTCTTCAGGATGAATTTCAAGCTATACATAGATTGCAACTCAAATTAGGACCAAAGCTGAGGTATGCCAAGCCCATTAGCTTTAAGCCAAGTAAGACTGCAGAGGGTTCAGCTACCTAGATAGTAACAGGATACTGCCCAGGTTCGTACAGCTGAAGCCAAATTCAGTGCTGTGGTAATTTCGCTGTCATGGTCTAGGCTAACTGTGATGAGATCATCATTTGCAAAGTGATTTCAATACAGACTGCAGTCACACCTTTAACTGCAGCGTCACTGTAGCGGCACAAGCAGCTGTCAAAGGTCTGAGCTCACACAGACACTGGAATTGGCAATTTGCCTTCCTAACTTCAGACAACTTGCCTTCTTAATTTCTTAACTTAACTTGCCTTGCCCTATTTGGGAGAGTAGACTAGATTTTATTAGAAGGTATGAATCATAGTTGGAAGGATATTGTAAAGGGGAAATGGGAAAACAACGCACAGGAACAACCCAAGAATTAACTCTTTTTTGGTATCTCAGTGCCAATAATTGATAATTGGTATTTCTAAATGAACTTTCAACAAAAGAAGCTAGACATCTTCTGTATCATAATTTAATTGCTTGAGCCAACGCTCACATGAACTGAAATGATGCTTAAATTTGAGGCGAAGTAGTTAATCCATGAGAAATCACAAGACCACCAAGATAACTTTCCCTTTTCACACACAATCATTACCTTTTGCTAAAAGCAGCATATTGCATCATAACACAGCACAATTTTACTTTGCAGTTTAGGTATATATTTAAGGTGAACTACAGCATGTTATAGACACTACAAACCATTCAGAAATTGTTTTCAAAAATACACTTTCATGATCCAAGCATCAAAGACAGATCTGAAGGTACTAATGGTATGAAAGCATTTTAAAATGCTTTAGAATTTCTGGGATTTTCATACTCAATTTCATCTCTGATGCTTTTCTAAGTAATAATCAAGACAGATGAGGACAGAGGACCAAAGAGTAGAGCAGCTCTTCTATCACCTGTGCACAAATCTCACGCAGAAGGGCACTGTTAGAAGGGTTGCTGTTTATATATCGTCCCTCATACATTCACATCTGTTGTAATTCAGATTTGTTTTAAATAAAGTTTGGGCCATTTTCAAGGCTATTTTTTTTCTCTTCTCCTGCTAACAAGCACACTGTCCTCAAATTCCATCTCAGAATAGAAGGCAAAGGCTGGAAGCTTGTCCTAAAACTTCTACCTGCAGAACTGCAGATCTTTCTTCTGCAAGAAATTCTTCAAGACAGACTATAACTCCGAAGATATTGCAATTCTGAAGATACTGCAATTCCCCCTTTCTTTCCTGATATAAAGAAACTACTAGAACATTCAGCTACTGTAAATTTTGTCCAGGCACTGTTTTTCACACCAGCTGCAACATGAAAAGGAATATACTTAGCTTCACCCTCTTTGGTTCACTTTTTGCTTACTGTTTGTAACAGACCCTCCTTTTAAAACTGCACTCCTTATAAAAAAGAATTCCCAATGAATCACCTGCAGAAAATCCTATAACTTCTTCCCTTCACTGCCAAACACTCACTGATCAATAAAATCAAAAGAAAAAAAAAAAAAAAAAAAAAAAAAAAAAAAAAAAAAAAAAAAAAAAAAAAAAAAAAAAGTTTTGGCAGGTTTTCCCAAATATTCTCTGCAGAATTTTACAACTACAGAAGCCAACCTTTTTCTTTTTTTTTCCCCTCTCTCTTTGCTATACCAGTGCAGATCTGCTGAGCTCATACACGTGAACCTGAACCAGCACAACTGGGGGTCGTGTTCTACAGAGAAGCACAGGGCTGCAGGCGATCTCTGCAGTCAAGTCCATCCATCTGCTTCTGCAAGCAACCATGTCATACAACTCCAAATAGCACAAGTTTTAATTTACCATGCAAGATGATCCATTCAAAGAGTATAGTATATACAGTGCATTTCTTATCCCTGCCAGCAGTTAATCAAGATGTCATTTACTCCTTCTGTACATTTGTGACAGACTAGAAGAGGATAGAAAATGGGCACTGGAAAGCACTGGGAGGATAATCTACCCTTTCTATTGCTGCTTATACTTCAGCTGCCCTGACAGCATTTTTATTGAAAATCTCTCACGTTCAAATAGGAGATAAATTAAGTATGTTCTAAAACAAACAATTCTAAGCCATAACTTCCTGTATTAGCTCTCAACTTACTAAAGAAGAGTAGCTTAATAAGTACTAGCAATGGTATGGGTGGAATTGATTTTTTTCACAATACACTTCATTTTTTGTTCACAAGAGGCTTCTGACTAGCATAACTTTTTTTTTAAGTGATAGCCCAAAAGCTATGTCAACTAATTTGCACAGTTGTAAATGATTTTTTCTATCCAGAGAATAGAGACTTTTTGAGAGAGAAAATAGCTACACAGCAGCATGATTTAGAATAAATGTGAGTATAAATCATGTTATAATTATGGCACATACAACAGCAGTTGAAATGGAAATGTACTGTCATTCACCTGTCCCGTAGGAGTGTTTCTTTTTACTATTGCTTGCCAGCAAATCATTTTCTGTGAGGCAATAATAAAACACTTTTCACTGGGGATTTCAAAGCAATTCAGTGATCAGCTGACTATCCCCAAATAAGAATTAAAGATGTAAATATTCTTAATTCACATTATCACTGAGAAAGACAGATGCATAGTATGCTCCTGTTTCACTGGAGTGAAAAACAGAACTCTTCACTGGAGTAAGAGAAAACAGAAAACTTTAAAAATCAGTATAAATATACTTCCAAACTAATTTACAAGAATCTAATTTACAAGAATAAATAAATGAAGGCAGTGGATAAAAGTGGCCATGTACACTTGCTATTGTTCGTTAAGGACAACTAGGACAACAGCATAAAATCCAGCCATCTCATGAATATCCACAAATGCTAACAGAGAAAGGCAGATTACAAGCTTCATTTTCAGAGAAGGGGAACATTTCGATTTAAAAGAGCATTGCACAAGAAAATAGAGCAAAACAAGCAACATAGTGCTCTCTGAATTGTGGAATCACGCCTTTCTTAAATATAAACACATAACGTGTGCTATTGGTTGCAGAAAGAACTATCCTTTTAAGTCAAGTGAGCAAACCTACATAACACTGAAACAGCTGTGGCTGATACAGAAATCAAAATAAAGAAAGTCCATATACAGAAATTAATGAGTCTTTGCTGTGAGCTACTGTCAATGGGAAGCTCTATGGGATTATTAATAATTATTATTAGACTAGATGATGGTCTGAGGTCTGAGCAGCCTTGTTCCAATAGTGTGTAGCACTGACACAAAAACAGAAGTGGAACCAAAACATGTTGGTTGATCCCATCTCATCTGTGGTTCTTCTCAATGACATTGGTATGTAGCTCAGCCAGAAGTGAGACCCACATTGGCAGTCTCCCTTAGGCACCTAATTCCTATCTATTTCAATGAGGATCAGGCTCCTAAATTGCATTTCTCAGTCCGTGCTTTACTGCCTTTGCCCTCCACCAGGAAGGGAAAGCTCAGCTACGGCACTGCTTCTGCCTCAGTGTCTTTCCAGGGGAAAGTGGGGGAAATAACACATGCATCCCAGGCATGAATCAAGTGCCTTTTGCAAAGGAGATGACCATGTCACTACCACAAAAACCTATCAAAAGACATATCTTTGTGTATGGGTGGGGTCGACTAGCAGTGCATCATCACAGCTGTCTCAGGGGCTACGAGATTATAACCCAAAGCTAAGGAAAGCTCTTCTCCTGTTCCATCTCTCCTTCAGAAACCTTTTGAAGACCATCTAGGTTTTGCGTTTGTGTTATGTTTAGTAGCTATTTTATAAGCACAATGTTCTAGGATAACAAATGTCCTGGGTACAGTTACCATGGATGTCAAGCAGTCTCTCTGCATCAGTTTATAATAACCCAATGGAAGCTGCTGGGGGGAATTAAGGTGACTGTCTTTAGAGTTATGTTCTGTAAGTATTCAACTGACTTTATGAAAGAATACAGTTGAAGGAAAAAAATTAAAGGAGAGAAATAGCATAGAGCAGCAAAAAGATGCAAATAATATCTTTTTTCTGGAACTCTGAATGCTATTCAAGTTACTGCAAGAGTAAAAAGAGTTAAAAAATATATCAATTTTATTTATTGCTTTCTGGGATTTAGTTTTCTTTTTTTTTTTCTTGTTCTTTTGTTTTTCCCTAGCAATAGGACGTCCTTGCTGGCCTTATGAGAAGTTGATACTTAAAAAGGAAATATAAATGTGCTAGAAATCATGACTGTCAAAGACAATGGAGAACTCCAGCACATGCTGAGTCTTGTCCTCCAGCATATGAGCCGAAGCACATTTCAAAAACAGGTTCCAGCCTAAGAAAATCACAGAATAGTTCTCCAATTCTGTGAAAGTGTATTTGGAGGAGTTTCGCATTACAGAGACATACAGAATTGTATTAAATGATAGATAGTACCTGCATTACTTTTAATCCTTAAAGTCTTGAATCACTTATGGCCAAACAACTACAGTCACCATTTATTTTTGCATGCCACATTGTCATCACTGCTTTTCAGCAGAGACAGTAGGTTGACTGTGTCCCCTTTTGCATGAGGGGAGATGCGAGTGGTTGGACAACCCTGTTCCCATGGGCAAAGAATCAGGGGGGAAAAAAAAGAAAAAAAAAATCTTTCTTTCTAGCACAAGAAGCATTTGCAAAAATGAGACACATGATCTGGTCCATTTTTCTAAACTCAAGGCAGGATTGTATGGTTCTATACTAGTTTTTGACGTTCCGTATCTACACCTAAACTCTACCTGAGGACTAAGAGATGCACTGAAATCAAACGTCCCGCATCCCAGAATAGAATCACAGAATGGTTGAGGTTGGAAGGAACCTCTAGAGATCATCTAGTCCAACCCCCTTCCTCCAGCAGGGATGTCTATAGCACATAGCACAGGGCGGCATCCAGGCAGGTTTGGAAGATCTCCAGAGAAGGAGACTCCACAGCCTCTCTGGGCAGCCTGTTCCAGGGCTCTGTCACCCTCACTGTTAAGAGGTTTAAACCTCATAAACCTTTAACAGGTTTAAACTTCATAAACGGACTATGAAAAGAACAGAACACGATACTCCAGCAGTGGCACTGGAACGGCACAGTTTGATCTGTGGCAGGTTACTGTAAGTGTAGTGTTGCACGTTGGAAGCGATGCTCTTAGCGTGAACATTCCTCAACACAGCAGTGCCTGCACACCTAGCCCTTGGGTTACTATGGGCAGTCCTAGAAACAAATCAGGACCATTAATATTTCTGATAAATCAATGTGTATAAAACTACTTCATTTTATGCATCTGTTAGAAACGTACCATATAAGATACCATTCAAAATATAAAATAGCTTACAAATAATTAAAGATTTCTTCCTCAACAATAGACAATGGGAATTGATGCAGTTTAATGAACTAGGTGATAAAAATGTTATCTACATAATTGGATGTTTTATGTTCCTCTTGAAGACAATGTGATTTTAAACTTATTTACATATGAAGTGAATTTATGCCTGTTGATGTACAGTGTTCAGAACTTGCTTCCCTTCTGAACAGTTCTATCTTTTGTCACTGCAACTCTGACTTCTGTATTAAAGA
>VZSG01001279.1:20653-32709 GCA_013398315.1 Nothoprocta pentlandii
ATATATATATATATATATATAAAATATATTTTTTTTTACATGGGACAATCTGGTATGGGTTGCCATTTGAAAAATTTCTGTAAGTAAAATCAGTACCATAATAAATGTGAGTCTATCTGATCTGCTAAATTCATTTTGCAGCTTGCTTCTAAGCAGGATTACCATTAAAGCCATAGAAATAAAGACATCAGATAAGCCAGTGGTTCTTCTGTTCTGTGGTTTCAACAAGCACTTGTGAAAAAACTCTTCAAAGGAGGTTATAAGAAGCCCTAAAGTTCTAGAACAGTCTGCCCATATGGGAATTTCCTTTTTAATTACAGAGAATATTTTACATGTATTTTTAGACTTCCATTATTCTAGGTTCCCTCATCTATAGCCATGTAACAGGGTATATTTTAGAAGATATATGTGAGAATCTAAAACTTGATCTTGAACTTTTATAAGATACTCGCTTTTAATTTACTGAGGTTTTCTTTTCTAAAACAGAGGCATAAACAATTTGCATAGCATCAAAAAAAAAAAAAAAGCAGAAACTAAAAAACCACAATGTGCCTAATCCTCTGGGTTTGTTACAAGTATGCTTCACTGTTGACAAAAATGCAACTACTTTATAGCAGGAGGTGAGGAAGGGAAGGGTATGACCAAATAGTGAGTATTTTTAGGTGAAGCAAGAAATAAATCATACTTAGAATTTACATGCTAACAGCATTTCCAGTTGCATCCATTGTACTTGGAAGACTCTATTCCCTTAAAAACCACATGTAACCAATATTAAGGTGTGCACTGGCACAATACTATGACATAAACATTTCAGTCAGCACTAAACAAGGTGTTACATAGCCACGTACGGCATGATCAAGTTAAGGGTATTAGAAAGTCACAACAAAATACCTTCCCAGAAGTACGACCAACATCTTTACAGTTCACAGTGGGACAGTTAAAATGAGTCAGGAGCGATGCTGTGCAATACAGCTACTGTAATGGATACATATCATTAGGGACCAATGCAAAATTAACTCCTACTTAAACTCTCTGTGTACACACAAACAAAAATAACCCTGGCTAAAATTTTACCAGGGAAGACTCAGGAAGAGAAAATTTATTTAGCAGTTTACTCTCAAAAAAAAAAAAAAAAAAAAAAAGAGCCATCAAAGAAAGAAAACCATATGAATGCTTATTCCTTTTTCCATTTAGGATTCAACTTCCAGGATTTCCTTTTTCCATTTAGGATTCAACTTTCCCTCCAAAGATCACCAACATGTTTACACCATCCAATAGAGCCACATGTCCTTAAAGATGGACACTCTTTAATGCTGACCACACTCACTGTGAAAGATCTGTACTTATCAGCAGAGGACTGACATGTCTGTCTTGGATGACACTCGGTAGAGCTCTGTATGAGTTTCCGCATCAGAGTAACTGAGACATAAGATCATATTGCAAGGGTGGCTGCACATGTTTGAAGACTGTGCGTGAGAACCCGTGTGAGAAAAAAAAAAATGGTACTTATTTTTCAGACTTTGCATTTTTAACAGAAAGAGTTCAAAGATGCATATGTGTGATACATACCATAAAGATGAATACTGGTTGTTCACGCTATTCAGAAGAGCTCTTGAGAATGGGCAGTAAAGATAGTAGCAGCAAAGCTAAAATGAATAAATATCAATAAAATGCAAATAAAACATTAAAAGTATAAATCAATTAAAACTTTTTGTGTGTGTCATTGTTGACTATTGGTGTAAAATCAATTATGCTAAAAGCTACAGAAGTATCTGCACAGTACAGCCATTAACAAGGATTATATTAGCATGTTCTTATATTAGCAAAGATTACCCCCTATGTAATTTACTTACTGCCAGGATCACCTGATCATTGCAAAAAGGAGCAGATAGGAAAGGAAGAAGAGAAAACAAGAAAGAAAATTAGGAAACACAAACATTTCTAAAAGCATTGTACTCCGTAATGCATTTTAGTACAGCTACAAGGGTTTTGATTTCTTTTTTTACACATATATTCACATCCTTTCCTTTTTAAAAGAAAATAAAGTTCCAAACTTGGAAGGGAAGTGGATCACAAAGTACACCCAGTTACCCAAGCATCCTTACCTTCCTTGATACAGATCTGCTCTGTTCTCTGGTGCTTCCTTCTGTCCATCTCTCACACTTCCTTCAAGCTTTTGAGGCATCACTCATCTGCCTCACCAATCCTGGCCTTCCCAGCCCTTTCTCACCTTGACTCTGCCTCTTGAGCGGACTGAGTCTGACTTACATTGGCTGTACTTCTCTCTCATGCGTAACACCTGCATGAGAACCTCATTTCTGCTGTCACTCTTCAGCATAATTAGCCACCTATTGCTGGTTTTTGAATAATACTGGTATATTTTTGTGTTCCTACATAATGACAGGTCATTCACACAAGTCCTAATGTCTCTTATGCTCTAACATCACCCTCTCACTTTCTCCCGGCTCTTGACAAATTTTTACTGCTCTCTTCTGTGCACCATTATAGCCCATACTCCTCCCCACTCAGGCTGACTCTACACCTCCCTTACACATCTCTGTCTTCACAACATCCTTTTCCTCACATTTGCTTAACCATGCCCTCTTCTTCCTCTAGCACTGCCCAGCTCTTTAAAGTGTAATATACGACATCAAGGTTTAAATCTAAGTTTTGTTAGCTGTAAGTCTTACTCAGTAAATATAAGGAAATCCTATGGGTTAAGAAACCTGCAGCACAGCACACTGCTCATACAGCTGGGAATGACTATAGACCATCGTGCACATTGCACTGCCAGTTTCTCACAGGCAGTTGCCTTCACACACGTCAGAATCCTGCTTTGATGGTTGACTTAGGCTCAACTTCAAGTGCTGAGCCATGTATTTCTGGGTATTTCTTTCCTAAATATTTATTTCACAAAGCACTGACTCAAAAGAAAATACCTAGAACCTGTGCTTACATCTTCTTTATACCACTTTACCATTCAAATGGATATTAGTATTATAACAATGTATTCATTCAAATACAATGAGGCACTATATTGTACATCAAGTTACAGATGGCACTGCGGCATATGCTCAATAGCTATAGACATGTAAGATCTCTTCATGTATCTGTAAAACAACAATATTATGATTTTATCTGAAGAAGTCTCTAACACAGGCATGAATTTTACAGTTCCTTTAGAAATAAGACTATTGAAACAGTGTCTCAGCATGAATCACAGATAATAAGGAAGTTGGTATAAAACAACTATTCCTAATTACCTTCAAATAAACTAATATCTTGGTACAATGTACACGTTATATTTAATGACCGTTTAAGAGCTGTAACATCAGCATGCTGCAGTGCAGTGCGCTTATGAAATATAAATACGCATACCAAAGTGCTTGAGCCACATGTTCATTCCTTGTAGCTTTGTCTTTCTTACATAAGAGGCCTTTACGTTGAGTGCAACCGAGGACAAAGCGGATGGCAGACATGACTTCCAAGTTAAATGGGACAGCTCCTCCGCTGTTGAACTGGGAAAACGTACGGCTGGAGTTCACCTCACACAATTAGTGCTCCGGAATGAAACGGCCTTGTGATCTGTGATCTCGGGACAATGTTTACATATCAGACCCACAGCACAGCTATGCAGCATAATCCTGATTCTATAATTGGATCCGTGCAGCACACTTTCGCCCACGTGAAGCCCAAGCAGCTTCAACAGACCTTTTTAATGTCCATATAGCAGGAGCCGAGCCATGACATAGAGCTGATGCCAAGGGAAAAACACCACTCAAAGACAAAAGATAAAAAGAAATGTAATTAGAATAATCAAAGAAAATCGGAAAAGGAAGAAGATAAAGGCTAAGAAGCATACACTCAGTTTTTATACCACTGCTTTTTAATTTCATTCAGCTTTCATTTAGTTTATTGGACAGTATTAGGAACCACTTAAGATGCAGCTTTAGAAAAGATCTAAGCTTAGTCTGTTATTCAACAATTTGGTCTTACTATCAGAGAAAAAAATAATTTAGTCTCTAACTGCAAACTCCAAGGTTCCAATTGCAAATCTGATTCAAGCTACACTCTGAGTCAAGTAGCTTTATTCTAATAGATGATTTCAAAGAACTTGTCACCACTTTGAAGAGTGGCAATTTTACAGGATGAACCAGGCCTAGCATTTCCATAATCAACATCTAAGTTGTGAAGCTCATGCCTTCTAACCATCTAAACTTGCTTCAATCCAAATCAAATGCTAAACCCTATTGTAAACTTAAGATTAGAATATTTTCAGTTCTTTTAAAACTCAGTGACAAGATCTGTACTAAAGTCTCTCCCTAAGTTTCCATCATACCAGCAGGAAAGCAGTGCAATAAACAATGAATCAGAGACCAGGTCCTTCACTGACGTCAGGAAAAAAAAAATAGTGTGGTTAGTGAGTACTTTCCTGTTTTCAGTGATGCACTGCTATTGTCAGAATGTTCTTTCTTACATACATAAAATCTGCTTGATCTAGACTCCTAAAAAAGTATCATTCAGAATCCAGAAGGAATATAAAAATTAATAGAAGCTCTTTATTTTATAGTTAGGTCTTCTGTAGTTTGAAACATATGTTAAAACTGGCTACTAAAATAAGAGATGAAAAATAGGGCACTTTCTAACCTCTTGTCTCAAGAGTTCTATTTTAGTATATTATTTGCATAAATGAAGTTTAAGATATATTGGTTCTTTAAAAAAGAATAGGTTTGGGGGTTGTATGTATGTTGTTGGTTGTATGTTTGTATGTCAGTCTTTATTCAAATTAAATATAATGCTCTTATAAATATATGCTCTTACAAAATTCAAAGGGATCAATTTCAACTTCATCAGAAATATTACTGATGTATCACAGTAAAAACAATGCTAAAATCATGCTCTGGACAAAGTGGGAAAGAAAGCTTTCAAAGGCCAATTATACAGCCGGCAACACATACCCATGCAAATAAAGAAGTCTTAATCTGAAAACAGTATTTTAGGGAGTCTCACGGTAACTATAAAGCTATAGGGTCATATATATATAACATAACTAAGATTATATGGACTCTTTCATTTGCCTTGGTCAGCGAGCTAAAGTGATAAAGTTTGCACAAGCAAGAGACAAGAACAGAGGCAAGAATTTGTGTTATTTAATAAGAAAACAAAGGAACTTGTATAGCAAAAGTTAAAAAAAAAAAAAAGAAAAAACTTCAAACACAGTAACAACACACAAGATACTAATTTACACCATTCTTACACTAAAAACCCCTCCCATTGATATTTTACCAGTTGTCATCAGAAGAATAGTAAAACCTGAGCCTCATTCAGCTGAAAGAAGTGAAGTTGTTAACACACATCTCAATAAGCAATTGGATTTCAGAACCCAACACCCTCAATCTCGACTTGAAATTGCCCATATTTGTTGGCTCTCAGGACATAGTCCAGGAACTGTTTACCCAGCCCTTGCTGCAAACCGGCAGTGTCTGTGATAATGCAGTGGTGCCTAAACTACAAATTTTGGGACAGACTCTGAGAAAAAAAAGTACATTTTTATTTTTACTACTCCATTTTTTTTCATTTATCTTCCTAAAGTTTAGGAGAGATGTTTTAAATGCTCACCTATTATTCAGAAAAAAATATACCACCAATAAATACATTCTAAAGGCTGCTTACCTATACTGGACTTCTCTCATATCAGTATTATGAGGAGAAAAAAAAAGCAAATTTTTATTAAAAATTAAAGACACATTTCCACAGACATGAATCATGGCATGTAATTTAAATAATTAAATATGGATTGTGTCCATAGCATGTGGAAAAAATCTAGAACCACTGTAGCAATTTCCTGCTGCTTTTAACATACATTCAACATGCAACTCTTCTGATTGCCTGTACACTGTCTTTGCAGGTTACTTGCAAAAGCAAAACAGGTCCACATCTGTGATTTCAACCCAAACAGCCTTTATGTACAACTTAATTTTACCTTGGGCTGATCTTAACACCCGTAGGTTGGACTGTTCTTATGTTTCAAAACAGCCCTGATGCATATATTTAGTAACAGCAGCTAAACCACATTTTGAAACAAAGCCTTGAAATAGAGGTGATAATACCAGGCCTCAGTAATTTGCTTCCAAAGCTCGAACATACTCAGTCTTCACTAGCCTCTCTTAAAACACAGCAGTGATCAGCTGTGCGTCTTGGTGTTTTCAGGTAACCCATAATCAATGTTAAGCCCTTGTAAAAGGTCATAAAGGTGATGATGACTAAGCGGGGTACCAATTAGGCGAGCTCTCCACCTATATTGACCTGTAGACCTCACCTTCTTTAAAGTTTGCTTCATATGAGAAAGGTTAAGCCTGACTAAACCAACAGGGTGTAAAGTCAGCATTTTGGAATGAAGCCCTCAGATGAGCATAGCAGAGAGCAACATTCAGGCTTTTTTATCGCTCTCTCTGCCACCACACCTTTGTACTAATCACTTTTTCCGATGACTTGCTCGAAGCCTACAGCATAACAGCACTCAAAATGTCATCTAAATATCTATGAAATCACTGTGCTCTAATACCAAGATTTCACATTCAACTAGACTTACAAAAGTAAAATTTATATCCCTGCTTACTTGTAGAGAATTACCTTAGCTGAGTCCACTGCATGCCTTTAGTGCTAGGGCTCAGCTATTGGCAAGGAGGTGTGGACAAAAAGAGGAGAGGACAGGGAATCATCACATCACCAAAGTCATTAGGTTAAAAAAACAAAAAACATACAACACTAAATCAATATTTGATGTCATTGGATTCAACTCAGCGATTTATTTCCTGAAGTCATAGTTACACAAAATACCTTCACTAGCATTTAGCACAATTCCTCTTGAAGTATATAGTTTGGCCAAGCCTCTAAAGTATTTTTTTGCCATAGACTACTATTTTTTTCTACATAATCAGGAAAGAAGCTTGTTATCAGACAAACTCTTCTATTAGATTTATATAGTGTCCTATCACAAACAGATAGGTTCAAACAGTCAGTAACCTGGCTACATAAACATACCAAAATAAACATAATAAATAAATGAACTATTCCGTGGGAAGTGAGTGCCATGCCTAGCCAACCAAATTTCAGTTAGATTAGGAAGGAAGATTGCTTAAATAATAGCCTATCATTCCATTTTTAATTTAATAGCACATCGCAACTATCACTTTATTATAAACTTGGCTTATAACAAACAGGGTTTGGCAGAGAGAACTGCATAGTTTCGAGGTAATCCCACTACCAACTGTCTGATTCATCCCCGATGAAGACAACACGCCACTGAAGAACGGGCCAAAGGGAACACATGCCCCTATCCTGGTCATGCTACTTCACAGTCCCATTTCCTTGGCAGCTTAATCCAGGATTCTGGACCAGCTGATGTTTTGCCCAGGCTTGCTTCTGAAATAGGAATAGAACATCTTAACCACAGATAGACTGACAAAAAGATTCAGGTATGTTCTCAACTGAGTCAATGAAGTCCTATTTTTCCACAAAATTAGGTACTCAAAACCTGGGCAACTTTTGCCCTACTTTATTCAGGAGAATGAAAGGGAATCAACACAAAGCCTTCTCTTATACGACCTTCCTAGAATATTATTAAGGAGCTTAAGAGTTTGCAGGTAAGGCAATATTTCAGTGTGATCAGTGTAGGGTTTTACTGAACAAGTCCAGTAGCTCATACAGCCTCCCCAAACCACATGCGCTTAAAGCAAGGGAAAAAAAAAAACCCTCCCATCAGGACTAACTCACAAAGCTGGAATGCAACGAGTGTTACCATGATGAATTCATAACTAAAGAGGAGAAAATACTAAAGACCCAATTGTGAAATGCAATGTTCATGTTTTGTTCATCAGCAAAATATTTATGGCCATAAGACTGAACAATAGGACATCCCACTGACAATGGCCTTTAGGCTGGGCATCTCAAACCAAGTTTAAGATTATGTAATTTCACAGAGAATCTAAAATACAAACCAGTCGTCTTAATTCAGACTTACATATTCCTCAAAGTCTGTTAAAATCCTTGAAGTTTTAGGTCATCTCTATTAAAAATTAAAGAATTTTGTATCAGTTAAAATTCTTCTGGAACCTCGAATGAAGTTGAGTATCAACCTGGCTCTGTTTTAGAAGTCCAAAATGCCAAATACTTTTCAAAATAACTACATTCTCCATTTTACTAAAAGAAAGATCAATTTTAAACAAATCCAACCAAACCATCCACTTCTCATTTGCCTGAACCCATAAAGGCACACAAAAGACATACACAACTCCAAAAACATGAAAATAAACATGCTCAGAGTTGTACATTCAGGTAAAGACAGCTGTATTTAATTGATCACCATATTTTCATTCACTAATGACTATGCTCATTTGCAAATATTTAATGCAAAATCCGAGTTTTTCTGGCAGGGTCAATCCTACCATGCATCAAGGCAATGCTAACTAGTCTTTCCCATAAAAGATGGGATTACAAAGCCCAGTTGGCAGATAGTTTTAGGATAATTGCATACTGCTCATACAAGTTGTTCAATGTAACAATCACCTGAAAAGACCTTTTTGGCAGCTGCAATGGTGCTGAAGGTTAATCTGCAAAGAGGGGAGCCCTGTGGACTAGGAATGCAACCATCCATGGGGTGACCATGTATATTTATATTCTTCAAAGCTCATTTTCACATAACAGGTTGGGTGAAAATCTGGCTCTAGAGGAAAACGGAATATGGGGCCTACTACAAAAGTACTTTTTTTGCAGCAATGTGATTTACAAACAAATATCTTTTAAACTTATTTCTCTGTATTCAGGATGTGCACGTCTATGATCTGCCAAGCTTTTCGCACAGCTTTAGCACTTCACGAGCAGCGCAGTTAGCTTGGCATTACTTTCACATGCTTCCTTATGGCCAACCACAAAGGAAAACAGCATTTCAGAAGAATTACTGTCCCCCTCTATTGTAACTTATAACTATTGTAAAGTTAACCGCCTTAAATATGAGCTAACTGATTGAACCCTTACCCTTTCCTTATACTGAACCTTGTTTTCTAGGCTTGGGAAAGAGACAAGAGGTGCCTGCAGGGCTGCCAGCTTAACCTTGCTACCCTCAATACTGCTAATTTCACTGCAATCATAGTCAGGTTCTGCTGAAACCATGACTGGGCCTAGAGCTCCAGGCAGCCTCTCGCTGGGCGCCACGACAGACAAATGAGGATTTACTGGTCCAAAAAACACACATTGCACTTCAGGGATGCTCTCTAAATATACCGTTTGCTCTTGCATTTCTGTGCAGGTTTAACAGTTGAATATCAAAGAAATGTTACAGCCATGACAAAACAAATGATGATCACTAAAGACACTCATTTCCTTGATAGAAAATGATTAATCTGATGTGCTGTTGGGGGAGGTAAGAAAAGAAGAAATATGTACCTCTGCTCAGAAAAAAAACGTTAAGTAGAGAATTGGAAGTATCTCCAAATTAAATGTTTCATTTTTATTAACATTAATAAACTAAGATAGGAAAAGAAACTTGCCAGAACATAGTCACTGAACTCCGCAATTTCTAGTACAGGCAATAAATGTAGGTCAAGGGACCTGGAAAATCTAATTACTCTGTAAATTTTTAAACCTGGTTCTTTCTTCTCAAGGAAAAGAAAATTGCTCCTTTGTATTTAGGCAGACTTTGCTTCACTCCAAACTATAACTGCAGCTAGATGGTTATTTTTGTTTGTATATAGATGTTTTTGGACTTCCTTTCACAGTGTTGTTGTATCTTGCACTGTTTACTCAGCTGTAGTTCACATTTGTACTCAAGGTATCATCAGTTACTTTACAATCATGATTGCAATTGTGCAAGTTCCAAGAAGAAGGACTCTTCACTGAAAGAAGAAAAAAAAAAAAAAAAAAAAGACCTTTGGTACAACACTGTAATAATTCCTTCAGGTAATACAACCTCTGTGATCCTGCTTCAGCACCTAATGCTAATAAATTGTATTAACAAAAGAAAAGAAAACTTTTCATTACCAAACTACGGGGAATATGAATATATGGTAGCTTTAGAAATGTTAATTACTTACTGGTGGTTGATGATTTGACTATTTCAAAAACAGCTGTCGCTGACTTCTGACTAAAGGCTAATCTGTATTAAAAAAAAAAAAAAAAGAGGACCACAACGTAAAAACTTAAACAAAAATCAAAAATCCAAATCTTGAAAAAATGAGTCTCCTAAATACTCTAAGGCCATAAAAAATCCTCTCAAGATCCAAACCTCCAAAGATCCTACTACTTTACTTTGGGGATTCACTTAGAATTCACAATTTTACAGATTTTTCTATATTCATAAAATAAACAAAGTGTTTTTAAATAAAAGCCTAAGTACACGTAGGCAGAAGTTGGACTTCTGGAAAGCAAAGGGAGCCGCAATAAATTTACAGAGCTGTGAAGAACTAAGTTGTTACTGCACCGGGTATGTGGACTAGGAAAGGTGACCACCGCCAGACCGTGATTTTTACTGCCCCGCTGATCTTGCGGGACTATCAATCGCTTCCCGCTCTCACTGTTGTCGTACGGGATTAAGAACCACGGTTTCACAAGAGAGAGGGTTCGTGTGTCCTGCTCCAATTTGGCAGCCGAGTGTTTTGTTTGTTTTTTGGGGGTGGGAGGAGTGAGTCGCACCACAGTGGAAAGCTTGGCCTCAGCTCATCTGATCTTTGGACACTGCTCTTGCTCAGGACTAATCCGGTTCCTGAGTTCCCTCCAATCGCATGGGAGGTGAAGTCTCCCAAGCGAAAAGGATAATTTGAAAACTCCGAAATGGTAGCTCGAAGTAAGATGTGTTCCATTGTCAGGGGAGAGAACAAGGCCAGTGTCAGATTTCCTTTCGCTGTATTGCATCAAATGAACACACGGCTACGTGGTTTGTAAATATGTTTCTTCAAAACTACATATGAATATTGCAAAGGCAGAAAAGCCAGCATTTAGAAATGCTAAATCAAATGCTACAAAAAATCAGTACAAAACCTAACTGTGCAATCTTAATTTGGAACCCTTGAGTTTAATTACACCACAGGACCTTTTCTGCATCACCAACATGCTTGTGAATATTGATATCAAAAGCATGTTTTCATCCTTTCTACCACACTCTCCCAGGATTTCAACCTTAACTCTGTAAACTTTGAACAAACAAACAAAAAATCAGATACTAATAGGGTACTAGCCATTCCTTCGCAAGGAATTCTTCCTCTGATTAGGGATGAATCAGAAATGGAACCATGAAATAACCAGTACATCTGTATGCAGCCCGGCTTCTGACTCATGATGTCTAGCAAGGAAATAAGCCCTGGATCTGCACTGAAGATGAAGCATCCTGCCCTGCTACCCAAGCTAAGAGGCAGGAGCCTCCCAGCGAGACACATTTACACGAGTAAAGCCACATGTATAGGCAAATTAAAGGGGCAATTTATTAATATTTGGTGTTTTGACTTTGCAGTCAATTATAGCTTCAATATGTCAGTCAATATGACTGTGTTTCCCCTTCTCCAGCTTCTGTGACTTTTCAGGTGGGATATTATCGTGACCGATGGTTTAGCTAAAGCTCTGATACGAAGGCTGACAACTTGAGCGCTGATGAACCCTTCCCCTTCAGTGTACTGGTGACAGGAGGAAAAAAAATAGCTAGACATCTTATTGCTGACCAGCAAGACAACAAAATCCAGGGAGGCTCTTTGGGGGGTTTCAGCAACACCACAGAGCCACCAGCCCTCTCTGGAGACACAGAGCAACCTCCTGGGCATCCAGGGGTCTGACGGGAGACGTGTTTGTGGGGCAGCACACACAGGTGATTTCCACACGCAGAGACCTGCTGGCGCGGGTGCCTGTTGCCCTCGGCGGCCCAGCGCTCCTCGGGCCGCTTCACCTTCCACCTACGGGCAGCCCGTCTTGGATGCAGCGCCCGGAGCCACGCGGAGGGGTGGTCACGCCACCAACATGGCGCCTCCGGACCGTTAAACGCCCCCAACGCCTCCCGCCGCCGCGCGGCGCCC
>VZSG01001279.1:33234-59890 GCA_013398315.1 Nothoprocta pentlandii
CGCCGCCCTTTGTCTCGCCGCGCGCGCGCCGCCGCGCTCCTTAGCTAGCGGTTTAACTTATTGTTCGTTTTTATTTGCTTTGTCGCGTTTCCTTCGGGTTTTGCTCCGCGGGGCGGGGGGCGGCGGCGCGCGCCCACCATGTTGGGGCGCGGGGCGCTGCGCCGGGGCGGGGGGCAGGCGAAATTCCGCGGCTTTATGAACCCCCCTCCGCTTGTGCACCCGCTAAAACGTGTTCCTAGGCGTAGAAACGTTGGGGCAGCGTGGAGCGGCGCTCCCAGGGAGCGCTGCCTGCCCTGGGTCAGGGCTGGGCACCTCTCTCCTCGTCTTAAAAATATGTGCATCTTGCGCACCCTGCCTTTCTCCTCCTCCTGCCGCAACGCAGGCGAGTCAAATAACGCCCGGTGGTGTTTCGAGTAAGCAGCTGCAGGTGTGTGGGGGGGTGGCGGTGCCTTTGACCCCTTTTTCTTTAAGAGGGGAGCAGGGTGGGTGGCTTTGTGCTGCAGCAGGCTCGGGGGCGGCTGCCAAGTTGCCCTGTATTCACAGCCAAGGTCAGGTACCTTGGTGGTTACCTGAAAACTTCTCAGGTGGTTTTATTGCACAACGCACTGAGGTAGTGTCTCAGACCACCACTGTGCCCTTCACTTTTTTTTTGTTGCTGATTTAATTATTTTTAATGGTTATGAAATAACTGTAAGTATTAGGGCAAATTTCCCCTCGTCTCCCACTTGCTGACCTCTCCAGCCTGTCAATATGGCAAGCTTCTTGTGTATCTTTAAGTATATCCAGCAACAGACACAATGTGGTAGGTAGAGGCCCCATGTCAAAGTTCTGGCCTCTGGCTTTGAGCAAAAGCCCTGTGTAGCCCTCTGGCATATGCTGTTCTCTGTGGTATAAACACAGCCTTGTGACTGCACTACTTGGTTTCTGCTAAACCTTATGAAGCTCTTACTGCTGGTGAAGCTTTTCCTTGGCTTCAGCAGCACCTCTGGTGTTCTAGCAAGCTTCCCTATTTGTGTGGCTTCAGTGATTCCTGCTGGTGTCTACCCCTTCTTGGCCTTTTTTGGGGGGCTTCAGACAGCTGTTTTGTGGTGCTGTGATGGCAATGAGCTGCCTTCCTGCAGTGTTGGAAGCTGAAAATTCATGGTTCGCGTCACACTGGCCTGTGGCTTGCATTCAATCTTCACTTCCTGCTGCCAGAAAGATTTTTGCTCTATGAAAATACCTGAATAAGACTGCTGCAAATGCTGCTTGTGCATTAGTGCACATGGTGGTGGCTCTGCTTAGGGGGAGGCTGTGGCTTTGGGCTGTCGGGACTGGAGCACCTGTGAAGAGCCTGTGTGTGTGGGATAACCCTGTGCACACAGCTGAAACGGGCTCCGAAGCATTAACTTCCAGAGGGACAGTGGTAAAATAAACCAGTGGATTGGGCAGCTCTCTGCTTGCCTTCATACAGACTTGTGTCCTATCAGCTTGGTGCTTGGCCATTGGTTTGTATTATCAGCTGTGTCCCCCAGATGGTGCTGAGTGTGGGATGCTTCTGCTGTTCTTGAATGCTGTTTTTAATGTGTTTCATTGTGGGTTTGTTTTATACTGCATATAATGGTTTTAAGTGCTTCCCTTCTCTAGTAAATTCAGCTAATTGGGATCTTTGGGTGCCAGGTAACTTCTGCTTTGAAGGAGCATAAAAGAACAACCGAAGTGACTGGGGGAAGCAGGGGAAACAGCAAACTTCTGTAGAAGCTGTTGAAAACAGTTTAATGTCTGACCCTGCAACTCTCAAGGGTTATTACTGACCCACAAGCTGAGAGCTGCTGTGCCCAGCAGATGAGGTTTTAGAGTTTGTTGCACCCGCGCAGGCAACTGAAATACTTAGCAATGTACTCCATTTTGGAGCCTTAAAGGAGGAGAGCAAAGTCTTGAGGTTTTTAAATGGAGATATTGTCTGTAATGGTCTCTTAATGGATCATGCTCTGACTAAGATGGTTAGCTTGTGTCCAGAGGAATATTTGCCACATTCTTCTGTTAGAAGATGGTTTAATTTTAATTGTAACGCTGACATCAACCCTGACTTTCTAAATGGCAGATTCCTATCTAGTTGTGCCTGTGCTTTTCTGGGGGGTGGGAGGTTCTTCCTTGGCAGGACCTGTTTCCATCGTGGTTACAAAGCTCTTGGGCAGGCACCTTGCAGATAGCAGCAGCATCTGGGTCTGAGTTGCTCCCACCTCATGACATCTCGACTGGTAGCAGAACTTGAGTCAAGCACAGGACACTGTGTGTTCTTAACCAAACATTATCTCTCTGCAGCTTTGGTACAAAATCATAGATTTCTTCTATTGATATTCTTGTGTTCTTCTATGGATACTGCCTCCTGGTTTGAAGACTTGTAAACTTCAGCAATTGCTTTTTGTTGTCATCACCGATGGAAACAAGACTGGTCACTAAAGTGATACCTGATCTCCACTGTTAATCTTCTAGTACAAGCTGCTCTTACTGGTTCTTGGTCTGTCTCCCACACCTTTTGCAGGGCTTGTGCTACCTTTGTAGCTTTATATTTGGAAGCCTTATTGGAGCCTAGGTTACAGCTGACGTTTATACATGAAGCAATCTGTCAGCTGAATTACCATGTTAACTGAAGTATTTTTGATTAAGCCGTATTTTATTTTTATTTCTTTACTTTATTTACTTTTTATTTCTTGTTTCAGAACATGGGTGGACTGTAGAATACCCCTGAGGTCAAACTCAGTCTGGTGGCCCCTGCAAACAGTTCAAATCCAGTAGGTGAACTGCTGTTCTTCACTAGGACACTGTCCCATTTGGCTTAGTAAATGTCTGTGTCTTTTTCTTTTTTTTTTTGACACCACTAGATTTGTAGGTTTTTTAAGCAAGTTGTTATGGAATGGAAATTGTGCTTGTCCATGGTGTTGTAACCTGTCAAAAGCCACTGCTGAGCTTTCAAAGCTGGAATTGTGGCATGAAGTATGTCTTTCTGCAGTGGTTGCTGGTTGTCTGGATGAGCTGTTGCAAAATCCTCCCTTCCTGTTTCTTTCATCCTCTTCAAAGCACTCCATGTCAGTCAGTTTGCTGCCCTAGCCTGTCTTGCTTTGGGTTTCATAGCCTTCATGTTGTGATAAGATAGCCAGGTGATGCTGCTTTGGATGTCTGAGTGCTTTGAAATATGCTCCTGGACCTTCAGTAAGGAGGACCGAGTATGGTGGAAAGCTGGCTGCCTACTGGTGGTGGTAGCAGGGCTGGAGCTGGGATTGCAGGCGTCAGCTGACCTTGGAACAAAAGTGGTGAAATCCTGGGGAAAAACAAGGCCACGGAGGCCCGAGATGTTTAGGGGCTGCAGGCTGCCCATGTGAATGGGGTGCCCCTTGAATACCAGGTCTGCATAACCTGCTGCTGTGGGTTCCTCATGGAGGAGAGGTGAGAATTTCCTTGCCCCTCCATGCAGAGAACAAGGCAGGCTTAAGGAAGCAAAAACAAGCAGACATGAGTGTTTTTTCTAGTCATTTGGATAACTAAAGTATTTTTAACAGCTAACTTGATTATACTTCCATTGGCCACATATATGAATAAATGAGCAGTTATTTTTAAATACCTTGAATATAGAACTTGAGTGTGTTCTAATTACTTTAGCGTCTGTAGATGCTATTTTCTGTAGTTGAATGTAACATTAGCAGTCCTACTTAAGTGTTCGGCCAGCAGTTTAGTGGCTGTTCTAAAAGCAGTTTAATGTGAACTCTTAGTATCGGTGAAGAGAATTTTTTTGCTAATATTGTAACTTTCAGTTGCATTGTTCAGCCTTATACAGGAGATGAAATCAGTTGAGAAGGGTATTCTGTTACTGTTGAGACAGTAGTAAGAGTAATTGCTGTTTGTGTTGTCAGGTTCTTATAGAAGATGTAGATTATTCTGTGCTAGTCATATGCTTGTGTGTCATTCACAGCCCCTTCAACTTTGTAGTTTTCTGGAAAAGCTTCTTTGTAAAATGTCAAGATTTTGGAGGCTGTTAGAAAGGACTCAGAGGTATCACCTGACTAGATGGGAGATGAGGTGTGCTAGTAGTTTTAAGTAAACTTTGGAGGAAAGCTCCTCCATATTTAACCCAGAGTTCATCGTTCGGGGTCTCTTATCTCTCACTGTAAGCCCTCAGGTGTAACTCCCAGATAATGTGCTTTAAAGTGTGGCCTGGGGTGTGACGGCTGTATTCCATGTTTCAGCTTGGCATGCTCCCCAGAATGGGCTAAGAAATGATGCAAGGGATCTAGCTTGCTCTATTGGTGCCTTATATTTTAAGGTACGAATATATATCCTATCAAATGACCCCTTTTGATATGCAACTTGGGTACACTGTGAGGTTTGTCATTGTCTTATACTTGCTCTTTCTTTTTCTGCAGTACTAACAGCTAGCTAGGATTAATTGTCAGAGAATGGTTGCCTCCTGAGCTTTGTGTTTTCTGATGATTTGAACAGTGTTTTTTGTTGTATTGGAAGGAATATAGCTTCTAAAATTAAGACCTATAAACAGCTTCCAAAGGGTTCTTGCTGCATCCTCAGTCTGTTTGGCTGTGGTGTGACTTGCAACGACAGCATCTGCTTATATGTGTGTCTCCTTATGCTTATGCATCCCTATAGACTTGAGGCTATTGTGGCTTGAACTTGCATTACTGCTAAGAAAAATAATTGAATGTTAAGTCCCTGGTAAGATTTATACTGGCAGATAACTTAGCAAGTGCAGAAGCTTTGTTATCTGCAGCAAAAGAGCTTTCTGCAGTTGCTATGTATGCGCCTCGTGCTGAGCTGGGAGCTTGACAAATTCCAGCCGCTTGCTGGAGATGAAATCTCCAAGTACTTGCAAGCTGTAGGAGTTCAGCTATCGACCACTGGAGGAAGCTTCAGCCTTAACTCGTGTCTGAATAGATACTGCAGTCTGCCAGTCATGAGTTGTTTAGTGGGAAACCTGCTCAGGGTGTTTGTCCCTGATACCATGGTGTTGGCTGTGCCCCTATGACTGTGCTTGATGGAGCTGGCGCCCTTGCTCGAGCTTGGCTGGGACAGATGGCCCCGTGGCTGCATCTGCCTGGCATCAGCATCATGTGTCTTAGGGCAAAACCTGCTCTAGGTTTTGTCTCACTTAAGAAGTGCTCTCTCTTTTTGGACTAGTAATATTTGTGATTATTTAGGTGCTTCAGAAAATATTCTTTATAGGTTACTTTCCCATCTGAAGCTTGCTTTGTATATTTACATTTGTGGCTAAAATGTTGGTCTTTCCTCTTGAATTATCAGAATTAATTCAGTGGTGTTTAAACTTTCAAAATCTGAATCTCTGAAAATAGGGACTCTTCAGAATTTTCATTTTATTTATTTATTGCTAGCTAGGATTTGTGGTAAGTTTTCTTACTCAACTTTTTTGGTATGTGAGTGAACAGCTTGCAGGTTGGTTTCTATTTTCCATCTTGTTTGTTTAGAGAACATTTACAAAGTTTATTTTCATTAAGTGGCTTTTCCCAGTTCTTCACCTTGAAGAAAGATGTTTTCATTTTGATCAGAGGCCAATTTCCTAGAACATTAATGTAGTGCTAAAACACCTCAGTGAAATCAATCCTATAATATAAATACTCAAAATACTATCTTCAGAGATTTTTTTCCAAAGTACCTTGAAGACTACAAAGGCTAAAATGTTATTTGTACTTGTCAAGAAGTAATCTTGTCCTGGCTCTCCCTGCAGCTGAATGGCTCCCAAAGATTGGCTGTTGCTGCTGAAAAGTCCACGGAAGCTGATCCCGTAGTCAAACGGATTATGTTGCTGAGTAACCAGTAAAAGGGGGTTCTGCTGCTCAGGATTAGGCTGTGGTTTCATGTCACAAAGAAGTGAGTTTTGGTGGTTTTCCCTGCTGCCCTCTTGGGTATTCTCTCTTGGGCTGCTCCCTTGAATCAGCCCTGGGGACCGATTCAGCCTGCAGACAGGCTGGCTTTTATGGATGCCTCCAGGGTTTTCTTCTTTTCTGCTTTTTAGGAGGACAGGGGCAAGAACCTAATCTCTTACATGGATGCAAGAACTACACTCTTCACTGCACCACGAGTCCTATCAAATCTCATTCTTGGAAGAATATTGAAGTTTAGGAAGGGACCAAATGCTACAGGTGACTCCAGTGCTTGATGTGAGGAAGAGTTCTAAATGCTACAGAACTAGTGCTCTCTGTTCCTGATGCCCACACTCTGGCTTAGGGTGAAAATGAAGTACTTGGAGTAAGTTGGAAGAAAATACTCCAATTCTGAATCACTGTGACAAGCTGTCACCCACATATGTGAATTCCATATGAAAAGCTAAGTAATAGTCTTGATTGTCAGAGTAAAATGTTTCCTGAAACATTTTGCTGAAAAAGTAGATGACTTTCTTGCTGTTGTTGTGTAGCCTTAAAGTCATAAGGCCTTGAAGGAGAAATGACTTGCAGGTAAGATTTTGAAATGTTGTGATATACGTATTTTTGCACTTTCTTTTGAATACTACCTAATAGAGTTGCTCTAGTGATAGCCAAGGATCATGGTGGTGGTTTTAAAAGTGATCTGTAAAGTTTTCATAGTTTACATCAATTTTATTGAAAATATTGAAGTGTGGGAAAAGTCATCTTCCACTCAATTTTTACTACTCTGATGCTTATTCTGCGTGCTCTGAGTAGCTTTCTAATATAGCAATCTAATAAGAAAGCTGTGGATAAAGCTTTTCTTTTAAATGCTGTAAGGAACATATTCTAGACTTTTTTGTCAAAGCGAAGGATTCAGTCTGTTTTTCTAGGTCGCCTTCAAGATGCTGTGCTGAAGTTATTCAGCTTCAGAATTAATGCACTTCTAGCTAATATGCCACTTCTTAGTTCCTGTTCACAGAAACTGGATCTTTTTAACTTGACGTATCTGGGTGCTGTGTTCTTTGGTGTCTGGTTTGTCAGGTGTTTTGAGAGACTATTGAACTGGCTTAGGCTGGTCTAAGTGTGGGCAGCTCTGGCCCTGCGCTTCTGCCCCTGCTTGTGCGGCGCTGCCCTGTGGGCTGTGCAGCCATTGGGGATGCTGAAAGGGCTTCGTGCTGTGTACCGAGTCCCAGCTGTGCAAGGGGAAAGCAGGTTGTGTTTGTCAGCTTTTTGGAGTCCCACACGAGACGGTGATATTCTAGGACAAGGGCACCGTCGTAACCTATAGGAGAACTGAGAAACTATTTTAGAGCTACTGAAATGAGGCAATGATCCTTAAAATAGCAGAAAGTTTTAGAATAAGGAAGTGGCTAAATACAGTAGCAGGTTGAAATGAATTCTCGGAGTTGAAATATGTGCTTTTATGCAGGATTAATACAGTGAGTATTCAAAGTGTGACCCAAGTGTTTGTTTTTAAGCTCTGACAGGGTTTATAAGTGCACGTTTTTCCTTGTTGCTCTATATTGTTCCTATGTTGCAGCATTGAAAGTAGTCTCCCAGCACTTGTAATGGTGTTCCTGAGCTGAAAGTAATTGGAGGCTGGAAGAAGCTTAGGGAGTATTATACTTTTTCCTGTTTTTTCACTTGTCTAGCATCTGCTTTTGGACACTTTAAAACAAACTGCAGGTCTTGATTGATGCTTTTGACTGTATTTGGGTTAAAGCATCCTTAACTTTCACAGACTGAGCCTGCAGGAGGAAATTTTTCCTATTGAGTGTGCTGTGGTAGATTTGGTTAACTCTCCTCAAAAGGGACCCTGCTGTTTTCTCAGAATAGTGTTTTCGCCTCCCTTCTAAGATGCTTCTGGCAACTGTGAGAACATACAGTACATCTGTGCTCTGAAATAGCACTTTGCTCTGTTTTGTACCGGAGAGGTGCTTGTTGCTACTGTTTGGAGTTTCTGGTCTGACTAGTTTAAAGCTTCTGGAATTATCAGCATGTGCTTAGCTTTACCCCTGTGGGGAGCTGTGTTTGGTGTTGTCCCACAGCTGTGTGTCCCTCTTCCTCCTCCACACTGCTGCTGTGCCTGCCTAGCACTGACAGCCCAGCTCCAGTCTTCCAGGAGAGGGGCTGTGGTGTCTTCCCCTCTAGGCAGCTGTTGCTTTCAAGTGTTGGTCTGTACTAGACAACAAGGGGAAACTTCCAGCTATCCCCTTCTGGAATTCAAACTGCAAGTTGGGTATAGCAGTGAGACTGACTTGCTGGAGGTGATGAGAGAAGATGGGATGCGCAGAGGAGTGTACGTGATTAGGCTGTGAGGAGACAAGGACTTCTCTTAAACTGTCCAAGGAACTAACCTTTTCATCTGTAAGTGCACGTTTCCTTGCACATAATATATCTGCTGTAGGAAAAAATCCAGTCTTGCAGCTGGGTTTTGGTGCCCTTCTACTTCACGCTGTGGACAGTTCTGCCTTGAAGGCAGATTCCGGCCTGGAGGGTTTATTTTGTTCTGTCTAGCAAGCTTCAACCTGAACTTTTCTATGTAAGGTGACTTTAACATAATCATTTTCATAAGCTGCAGTGCATCACAGTTAAGGGAAGTAAGTAACCCTGAAACTTTGTATAACCTTAATTCACTTTTTACTTTTTGGATTACTCAGCATGAAGAAATATACTTATAAATATACTTAGAAATAACTTGTATTTTGAAGTGTTGCATTTGTCTCCTGGATTGTATGGCTGCTAGCTCTTTCACAACTTTCTCTTCACTTGAGAACTTAAATAGGCCACAATTTTGACATCTTTTTCTTGAAATCTTTAGTTGTTTATCTGTAGACCCAATGTTTATAGTGAGCGAGTCCCATGATGCCGCATGCTCTGTAATTACTTCTTTTTGCGTTAACCGTATCTTGGCTAAGCAGATTGATAGCTGCTTATTAAAAGTGGGCTGGCCAGCAGTTTCTTTCTCACTACGCTCAAAGGTCACTGCTATTTCTGGGCTTTAAATGAGGGTAAAACCTTGGACAATAAATCCTAGTGGAAGAATCTTTTCCTCCTCTTAACTGCATTGCCACTCTATTGCCTGACTCGGTAAGGGGAAAATAACAACTTACCCTCACTCTTAAGTTTCTTGCACCAGGACTAGGGAAGCTGGTTTGATGCCATTGCTCTGTATTCTGGAAATCTTACTTTAAAGAGAAGTCATCAACTCTGGGACTTTAGGGACGTGGAAAGCCAGTGGTGACTAGCAAGTAAAATGATGCAAGAGGTCATGATCCTTTCTATGTTCTCAGATGTTGTATACAGTTTTTCCATATGTAAAGCAAAGTACTCTTTCTTCAAGCCTAACAAAGCTTTTATGTCAAACTTGGATCGCTTAGCCTGGAAAAGACAGATAGGTTGTTCTGCAGTGTTAACTTTTAATTACTGTTATCTGCTTGAACACAAGCCACCTAGAAAAGATTTCTCTAGAGTGTCCAGGTGACCTGAATCTGTTCTCCTGTTTCCCTTCTCTTGATTTAGGAGAAATTGAACTGTTGCCAGTTTTGCTTCTGACTTTGCACTTTTGTGAAGTGACTCTACTCTTAAGCAGCTGCGGCAGCTTTTTGGTGCCTTAAGTGACTTACAGCCTAGTCAGCCAGGCACGGAGATCTGCATGGCTGCTTGGATGGAAATACCTGAACGCTTTACCCTCTGAAAGGAATCCAGAAAAAGGGGCAATTAAGTCCAAGATTGCTTGCTACCTTAACTAAGAGAATCTTTCTTGGGGCACTTTTCAGCCTTGCTGTGCAGTCTTAGCATTGATAGCTATCAGTTGGCAGCATTGCCAATAAAATGTTGTAGGTGGTGGTGAAGGGCTAGTCTACTCCTAGGTGGGTGTCTCATGCCCTAGTGGCTTCAAATTTTAGTATTGCAAAGAGAAGGAATTGTGCACCTTGCACAATTTTTTGTGTGATCCCTTTTAGTTGTAAGAACAAAGGGATCATAGGAGGAAAGGACTTAGAAATAGGGATTCTTGAGAAAATACTTCAGGTATTCTGTGGTTAGTGGCATTTTGGGGAGCTGCTGGAGATCTCCCTGTCCATAACACTTCTGAGTTTATGTATAGCTAATGCCTGTCTAGTGGAATGATATCCTAGTGTGAGGTACTCGCTGGATATATTCACCTATACTTTTTACAGGCTAATTAAAGCTAATAGATATAATATGCAGCTCAATGGGCTATTGATCAGGCTGGTTATGGACAATTTTATATATATACAAAAACTTTAAAAAGTTCCAACTTCATGCTACACTACAAGGAGCTGCAACCTGATTTATCCCCCAGTAGTAATTAGGAAATCTATGCTCAGCCTCAGCTAAACAATGAGCTCTGATTAAGATCATTCTGCTATGCTGGGAATGATTTAATGCGGTGGAGCCCTCCTTTTGTTTGCCGTTGGGGCTCGCTTTCACATGACTGCAACACATACTGGTTTGCTCAGCAGAAAGTAATGTGTGATGCTCATGCCTGGGATCCCACAAGTGCATTCAGAACTTGTTTTTTTACAAATGCTCTTTAAGCATTGGCCAAGTGGTTCCCTTCTGTAGGTGGAGCATCTGTATCACTCACTACATGTTCAAAGGTGTTTTGAACACCATGTTTAGTAGAACTGAGTACCTCTGCTGGAGCTTTCTGTTAATACTGAAAATTACCTTGCTAATGCTGAAAATAACCTTGTTTTCTGTGTCTATTTCTAGGCCATTGGACAAGGTAGTTGAATAAAATGTTTAGACTGAAATACTCAGCTTCTAGGTTGGATGTTAGGAATGATTTTGTGCTAAGTAATACTCTTGTTCTTTATGTAGAAAAATCTTTATTGCAAGTAAAATAGCAAGTAAAATAAATGTTAGTATGGGAAGATTCTTCTCAGGAAGGTTTTTAGTTGCATTTCAGTACGTACAAATGCTTCTGTGTTGGCTTTTTTTTTACCCTTCTCAATTTCTGTGGATGAGACTGCGCTGTGTTTCTGCGTGTGCTGTAGCAACATGGTGTGTGCCAGTAGGTGTGTGTTTATATATACATATATATGCAAACTGCCCCTTCTTGCCTTCATCAAGGCATTCTTTTCCTATTGAATCCAACAGGGAGATGAATTTAAAAACCACCCAAGTAGCTGGTGAGGATTTCACAGTCAAATCAAGTCATCTGGCTCTAGTAAATGCTTGAACCTTTAAAATGAGTTTCTTGTTGGTAGTTCTTTCTCAAGACTTAAGCACTGACCCTGTTCCTTCCCTCCTTGGTGTTGTCCCCTGACTTGACACAAGGCACAAGTTATGTAAGTGCCGCCCAGAACATAATGTGTTACTGCATGTCTCTTTTTCCTATATATTTCCATAATCAAGGTCTTATTTTGATATTTTTTAGTTCTAGAACGTATTGAAAGCACCAGTAATCTCATAAGTGGCTGAAAGTGGTGGCTTTTTCTTTTTTCTTTCCACAGTTCTGAACACTATGGAAAGCAGGTCCTCTGAACAATGTTTATTAAAAAGCTATCTATCAGTGATAAAGCTGGGCTATGCACTCAAATTTTAGGTGGAATTAGTGTCTTGAATGAATTTGTATTTTTAATTAAATAATGTAAAAGCTCGTCGCAGCCTTTCCTTCTAGAGAAATGATCTAAGTAACCAAATTGCACAAGAGCCAATGAATTATTCTCCTCATAGTTATGCAGTATTGCGAATTGTTTATGCTAACATGTTACTTCAGTTATTGGGAAAAAAAGCTTGTCTAAGGTTAAAAGTTGCAAGTGTTTTCAAAAGTTTTGTTCTTTAACCAAAAACTCAGTTTCAGAGGAATTAAATTTGTTTGATGGAAATGCCCTATCTCTAATACTTTCCAGTTTATATGACCCTAAAACTTAATACTGCAGATTTTTGCTCTGATTTTTGCTCTGAACCTTCATTTTTATGAATGTTGCATTTTTAACATTGTGTTGAAGAAAAAAAGCATGCAAGGAGACAACTGTACAAATGTCTTGGAGCCTTAAAAAGGTTTGATGTTTTCACTGACTGCAGTGTCACAATTTTTGCTGCATTTTTAAAAGTCGCAGTCCATCTTGACAGGTGCACTGCGGTAAGAGTACATAGCAGTAAGAGATAAATGATGTTTAACAGTGATTTGCAATTATTTGTAGGTGCTGTTGGTGAGCAGTAGCCGGTACCCAGATCAGTGGATTGTGCCAGGAGGAGGAATGGAACCAGAAGAAGAACCAGGGGGAGCAGCAGTCAGAGAAGTGTATGAAGAGGTAACGTAAGCAAAATAGATCCCAGCTACTTTATGCTGCTGATAGCTTCAGGAGGGGATTGGGAAGAAAGAGGGAGCTCTACCTTCTGTGTGCTGGATTTGGCTTTGAGATTCAATGGTAAAATGGCAGTTTGTACAGAAAACGTTTGATGTTCATCTCTTCTAGGAAAGACCTAGTGAACAAACATTAATAGGTGTGCTCCTACTAAAGAGAGAAATGAGCAGAGATTTGAGAATTCCAAGCTATGCTAAAGAGATTAGAAACATACAGCGGAGCAGTTGAGAATTTAGTGGCAAAAAGTTCTTGTGAACATCTTGAAGGCTGCTATCTGTATGGAAAAGTATTGTAGATATGATTGGCTGTTTTATCAGTGCTCCTTCTCCCAGTCAAAATAATTTAGATCTTGATGAACAAGTTCAGTTTCACTACTAAGGTACTTAGTTCTTATTCAAAATTCAGTTTTCCTAACACTTTTTCTGAGACAAAATGTTAAAAAATATTTAATATTAGTGTCAGCTGTTCCATATATAACTAAATGAAATACTATCCTATTGAGTCACTTAAGCTTGCATCATTTATTGCTAAATTTAAGTGACCACAGATCAACTTGAATTCTTTACGTGACACTTAAGAAGAAAGTATAAGATTTTGGGGAGCAAGTGGTTATCTGCTAGCAAGGCTGAGAGGCACACACTTGCTGCTGGAATTAAAAAGTTTTCTTGTTCCATTTTGGCTAATGTAAAACCTACAAACCTTGTCATTAAACAGTGTGTGCAAAGACTTTTTGAAGAGCTACCTGCTGCTTTTGCTTGTTTACCCTTGAGACTGGTTCAGCTGGGTTGTGGTTGCTAAGGAGCTTGATGTAGATACAATTTGACCTAAGAATTGTTTGGTTTTGAGTGTCGATGAGTGTGAATTGTCATCCTGTGATTGCCCTCCCCTTACCTGAGGAATGGGACAGTTCACAGTTCAGTGCTGTTGACTCCTTGTAACAAGACTCAAGAATGTATGAGCATCGCTGATACAAAATAATTCTAGGCTTTCTGCTGTTTTGTTTCTCTGTAGGGCCAGTTTTCGTTTGGAGAAGGTGTTCAAATAACTGTTTTTTGTAAGAGCAAAGGAGGCTACCACAGGGCAGTTCCTTGCCATTTGAAGGGGCAAAGATCTAGGATTCTAGAAATGAAAGGCAATAGTAGCACCTGTGGGGAAACTTCTGACATTTCTGGCTGTTGGGTGTGATGGGGAGGTGTTAAACACAGGCCCTGGCTCAGTGTTCATGTGGCCACTTTAGTGTTAATTGTTGCCATGTCCTACAGCACAGTCCAGGGATAATAAAATGTCTCATCAGTGTCTGAATCAGTCTATTCTCCTTCCTGTGGTGAGAAATAGCTTGTGTTTAAGGGACATTACTGCAGTAATGCTATAAAACTGTCTGTGGGAGTTTGACTTCTCAGAACTGCCATGGGTTGAGCTGCTCAGCCTGCAGGTGACAAGCGATGTACAGAGATCACAGGTTAATGTCATAGCAAAGTGATATGGGGCAAGAGCTGTGGTATTGGGGCTCTTACTAGCCTTTCGCTGCACAGACTTTTAGGTACGTTGGGAAGAATATTTTCAAGTATTCCTATTCCAAGACCAGTTCATTTGACCTTTGCTGGAGCTTTCTCGTGCATTTTTACAGGGGTGCAGCACAAAGAGAATGAATATTGGGGAAGGTTAAGACAGGAAAGGAATGAAGGTATGAAGTATTTGATGGTAGATTATATGGTATAAACATCTGTAGGGCTTTTGCCATTTGTGTAAAAGCCCAGAGTACATGAAATAAAGTGTGAGAACTTGATGGCAGCTGCACACTGATACCAAAAAGGCACTTTTGAAGGATTTTTTCCCTTGTAGATGTACTTTTATACTAGCAAGCAAAAGAAGAGCAAGGCGAAAAGTGAGAAAGACTGAGCTGTGGTCTTACTCTTTCTTTCATATTTTTGTCTGGGCAGAGGAAAAGGCCATGCATTGTGGTTGTAGATTGTTGTCCGTGCAATTTTGTGGTTGGGAATAGTTTTTCTTCCTTCCACCAGAATTCCTCATTCTGGAGTGAGGTTTTTCATGTCAGCAGACTTGAAACACTCCCCATATGTTTTGTCCTGTCAATCAAAGCATTAAGGGATCCATCTTGTGCAAACAAGGCAAAATTCTGCTGGGCATATGCTTAGGAAAAAGCAGTATTCTGTTCTCCAGACTGCTGAGATCATCTACATCCTGCAGGTTCAGCCTTGGGCCTTCAAAACTGCCTTGTGGCTGTTACAATTCATAAGTTACCTCATTTGAAGATACTGCTGTGGTCATTGCAGACAGTGATTGGAAGTGTTGGGCTTCAGCATACTATAGCAAAGTGTATGTATATATCTGAGACTATAGCTCATGGGTGATAGGCACTTTCACAATCTGTATTGAGAACAGTTCTTTGCAGGTGATCCTTCACAGAATCCCAGAATGTTTGAGGTTGGAGGGACCTCTAGAGATCATCTAGTCCAACCCCCTGCTCCAACAGGGACACCCAGAGCATGGGGCACAGGGTGGCATCCAGGTGAATTTGGAAGACCTCCAGAGAAGGAGGCGGTCCACAGCCACCCTGGGCAGCCTGTGCCAGGGCTCTGTCACCCTCCCAGGAAAGAAGTTCTTCACAGGGAGATGGAACTGTCTATGTTTCAACTTACACCCATTACCCCTTGTCCTGTCACTGGCCACCACTGAGAAGAGCTTGGTCTTACCTTTGAGCTGAGATTAAAGGCAGAGTGTGTCTGGTATGAGCATCCTGGGCTGTTTTGAATCCTGAGAACAGGTGTCAGCCTCCTGCTACTCTGCTTGCTTGTCTAGCTGTGTTTCATTAAGGTGCTGTTGCACAAGAGGGTCTGAACAGCAGGTACAGACCAAACTGCAGTTTAGGAAACGTTCCCAAGGCCTTTCTCTGTATTGCATGTTATGCTGTCCTGTAGCTGCTCTGCCTGTAGTGGGATTTTAGATACTGGAATTTTTAGTTAGAGGCTTCATGATGGGAAAGTTGGGTTCCTACATGAAGGAAAGATGGTAACATTAGTGCATGCTCTACAAGAGAGTTTCTTTAAGGATGGTGGGGAGGAAAGAGCAAGTCTAAAGCTCTTACAGAGCTGGCCGAGGTGCCTGCACAGTTCTGTGTCGCTAGCAGGAGTTAGGCAGACTTCGCCTCACTCTTTCTAAGGCAATTCCTTCTTTCTTTCCAAAGAAAGGCCATGCAGGCCGTGTTTGACTCCTGGCTGGGATTGCATGTGTGTGTAAAGGCTTCTCCGAAGTAGGTAGCTTCTACAAGAACTGTTTGCAGACACTTCTGCAACCTTGGGTGTTTTTCCTACTCAAAGCTTGTATAACTGATGAGCTTCAGGGTTCATGACCTCCATTAAAGTGTTCTTAAGCTACAGCATGAGTCTGCACAGCCATAAGACTGTGAAAAGTGCCATTTTTGAAGAAAAGCCAGCGTGGTTCCTGCTTGAGCCATGGAAGTTGATTCTACCCTTTTAAGAAGCAAATGCCCTTTCTATTTTTATCCTGAGGTCAATGTCACCTTGCGAGCTGGACCCAGTGCAGTGAACTATAAAGAGTTTTGTGAATGAGTAAACTTCAAAGGAAGCTGTGGCAGTTGCTGGAGCTGCTGCTACTGCTTCAGGACTGGGTCATGTGCAAACCAAGCTACTGCTTCTGTCAGTTCATTAACGGGGGAAATTAAGTCGGTGGGTGTTGTAATGATATTTCCTAATAGTGGAGGTGCTAATGTATTTCACAGTGTGAAACCCATGGGCTCTAAATTGCCCTCACTTTCCCACTAATAGTGTTATATTTAAAATCCTTGTTTTAAAAAAAAACCTTCCTTGTCAGGTGTGTGTACTGCAGTTGTCTGCATGACTCTTTTTGAAACTGTTTAGTGGGGTGGGTTTCACCTCTAAAATGATTTGGTATGGCTGTGTAACAATGTAAAACAAATGCCTGTCACTTGACAGGTTATAATAGAGAGATGTTGTCTAGTTCCTTAACTACATTTTTTGCAAGCCTGAAACTAGGATGCCCCAGTGAAGTTACTGCACAAAACAGTCCCAGAAAGTTACAGCACCTGATCTAAATGAGCTACCCTGTTGATGAATTCAGAGTTTAATCCTTTAATTAGGTAGCATGAAAGATGGAAATGGAATTGTTTGCACATGCTGTGGTCAAAGGGAAATAGGAAGTAAATGAAGCTTGGCAAGTTGCTGCTGCTGCTGTTCAGCTTCTTGGACCGAGGGAGTTTTTCCCATTCTGCTTTTTTCTGCCCTCCCCTGGAAAAAATTACTCTTGCTCTGTTTGTGCTAGTCCCTGGCTACCCTGAAATGGCAGCCACAGAGGTGCATAATTTGTCGGTGACTTGTGGGGATGGAGCTCCTGAGGGGAGGAACCTGGGCTAATGCTTAGTCTGCTGCACCAGTGGAAATGGCAGTAACTCCATCCATGACCTCTCATGGGAGGCTGCTCCAGAGAGCACTTGATGTCTGGAAAATGGTTGTGTGTTTCAGAGCTGGGATGAGGCATAGACTTGGACACCTACAGAAAAACAGCCTTTCCTTCCAGAGGAGAGATTGCAGCAGATGCTCTCCAGGTTTTACGTAAGGGTTTGCAAGACAGGGCAGGAATAGCCTCATGCTGTTTCTTCAAGAGTTGCTATTCAAATATAGGCCAGCAATTCCCACAGTTAAAGTTTTCAGATGTAAAGAGTTAAGCAGCCTCCTGCCTTGGCAGAGCTGCGAGGCAACCGGCCGTGTGGCTCTTGCTCCACCTGCGGGAAGGAAGAGGCAGCTCTGGCTGCAGGACTGGCTCTCCACATGGCTCCATCTGTCCCTCTGGAGCCTCTTTCAGGCCAGGAAGACGATGGAATGAGCTGGCCAGTTCTTCCTCTTGCGGTTGTATTTAGTCTAATGCTAAAATATGCATAATTTCAGGTTTGGTGCATTATCTACATGGAGCCCATAGAGCAAGCCCTAAGGAAGTCTGTGTGGGCGTAGCGCTTGGCTCAACAGCCTGTCTGCCAAAGGAAATGCTGCTTCACTGGGCTTTTCTCCCAGATTTTACTGCTTCTCACTTGCTGCTTGTAGCCTATGGGATTCTTCTTACTTAACAGTTTTAGCTGCCTTGTTTTGAGAACCTTGGGGCATATAAAAGGAGGAAAGATGTGTTTTAGAGGTAAATGGTTCAAAGTCTAACACCAATGTACTGGAGTAGGAGCTGGCACTGGGAAAACAAAGCTTTACTTGGCTTTCCAGGAAAATACTGAAGCATTTTTTGGTCTAGCGCTTTGCTCTTTATACCTTTTGAATGAGCTACAATGTGGTAAAAACCTTTTTAAAAAGGGATCAGTGTCATTCTAATGAGATGTTTTGAATTCTGAAGATGTAAGAGGTGAGATTAGCTTATTGGAATTATAAGCCTAGTTGCAAGCCTAGTTGCTGCCTCTTCTTTAGAGTATAAATGTTTCAAAAGATGATACTGTCTACAGGAACACTACACTTTGGAAGCATACCTTTGCCTGGAGTAAGTAGAAGTGAGTGGTAGTAATCCCATAGCGTAGCCACGTGTAGTTGTACAAATCCAAGTTTTGTTCTGGTTGAGGGGAATTTTCATACTTCATGTAATAGTGCTTCTAATTATTTCATTCAGAATTAATCACTTAAGTGCTTAAACTTACATGGAGGGCAAAGGGAACGTGCCTGTGGTGTGAGCTGATGCCCTTGCTTGAACAAAGTGGTGAGCTAAATAAAGCCATTGACAGGACTTCTCAAAGGCATCTAAGATCTTGAAAGTTTTTGGTTCTGTCTTTCCTTTAGAGTGGTTGCTTGGTACTTGAAAAAGTGGCTTTTGGTGGTCATGAAGCCTGCGGAGTCCGTGCTGGGCTCTGTCAGGCTGTTGAGCGATAGCTCTGATCTTGACTGGTCTTGCTCTAGGAATCTGAGGCAGCTTCAGGGAAGAAATGAGCGAGTTAGTTTACCGTGGCCATGATGAAGTTGTTGCTTAATCTCATATCCAGTAGGAACTGCAGTGTAGTTCAACATTGTTCTGCATTGCAATATAATTGCAATAGGAGATGACTGAAGAACTCTAGGGGCTGCTTCAGCCAAAATAGTTTAAGGGAGAAAAAAAAAGGGGGGGGGGGTCAGGAAACACTTCTACATCACGAACCACTTCTTCCTGAGGCTGTAGCTGGTAGATCTTGCAAGCATCTAAAGTTGCTGATCAGCTTTCTTCTAACAGATCTGTGGAGATCAATGTGCCCAGAGCTGCCAGGCATCCGTTGATACACCGCATGGCCGTTAAGGGCCCAACGTGGGGCCTTTTTCCCTGGCTGGGAGGGCAGGGAGCACGTGGAGCAGGGCGGGTGTCCCGCAGCCGGGCGTGTGGCCCTCACGGTGCTGCGCGCGGCTCCGCATCGGCGTCGGGCCTGGTGCTTGCTCCGGATAAGCAAACGCTCGCTGAGGTTTCCGTGATGGGGATTTAACTTGCTCTGTCAAAGCTGCTTAATGAACAGCACCAGCCATCTGCTTTCCTTAAAGAAAGGCACAGAAGTGTTCGCTTGGGCGGTCTTGATTAGATTCTGCTAAGGCCTGCCCTGTTGTCTGTCAGAATTGCTTATGAAAATGTAATTAAGATCCATATGGTCCTTCATATAAAAACACAAAACATCAGTGACCTGCTCTGGTTGAAGCTGGAACAGACTGAAGGCTAGAAGACATCATCGTAGCACTTAAAAGCCCTGCTTTAAGTATGTTTAGACAAGACAAAAATGTAAGTGAATTAAGTCTGCCAGGAGGTCACGCATGTTCTTGTCTCAAGGAGGTTTCTTCAGAATACAGCAATGACTATAAATGACTTAAGTTGGAAAAAGTACTTTTAATGGAAAGCCCGACTCCCGAATGTTGGTGGAAAATAATGATCATCATTGCATTGCATGCAATGAAGAAAACTGCCAAGTACAAGCTGAGGGGTAGTTTTAAAAATTCAGAGCAAAACTTTTTTTTCTGAAATAGCAGAACTCTAAACATTCCTGCTCTGGATTTATTGCTCTACTACTACAATTATCTCTACCATCATTGTTAGTCTCAATACTGATGTCACTTAACTCTTTAGTAACACACAAAGATGAGGTAAAATGGTCCATGCAGTTGTGGTCTGCATAGAAAGTTTGGGGGAATCCATACATTCTTGGATCTGCACAATAGGCCAGGCTTGTGTGTTGTAAAATACTCAGAATTTAAACTCCAGAGGCAATATAGCATTCCAGAAAGTTAGATTTACTTGAATACCTGCAAGATGTTCACTAATGCTTGTTTAGGAAGCTGGCACTACAGTATTTTAGTTTTTGAAATCACAAAACACATGTTAATACTTTTTTGCTGTTTCTTTTATAGGCTGGGGTAAAGGGAAAACTCGGCAGACTGCTTGGAATATTTGAGGTGAGCTCTTTCCTTGAAAACAGGATTTTTTTTTGTGAGAGCTGAAGAACCACAGAAAACTTACACAATGAAGTAAAACTGAAGTTCTTGTTACTTGCCTTTAATTTTACAGTGCAAGTTTAATGGCTGAGGTATTAGATTCTTGTTCTCCTGTTGCTACATAGTGTAAAATATTTGAATGGGGTCCTTTCCATGTACTAACAAGTTTTCTGGGAAGATTTAGTACTTGGAGAACTAGAGTTAACATTGAGAATCAAACCAATGGCAGTTTTGCATATTTCAAAACTTAGGCTTCTTGGTGTAAGTATCATGCTTGGAACACCTACCAACAAGGCTTATGTTCTAGATAAAGCTGCTTTAGCGCTGGCGTTGTGCTAAACTGTGCAAGTTCCAGACAAGAGTCCTTATGTCTAGAATTGCAGACCTAAGTCTTCACGTACATACAGCGTACTGTGTTGCACTGCATGGTGTGCAGCTGGAAGTCTCTTAATTTAGTCAGTCATGACTCTACATTCTCCAACGATTTTTAAAACGGCTTTCAGATGGATTTCTCATGACCTTTTTGCATGAACAAATTTTCTGCATTTTCAGTTAAATCAGTATTCCCTCAGGTTCCAGAAATAGTTCTGCCATTCAGCAGAATTTGAGCATTGCTGCAGTTCTAATTCATAAGATTAATAACTAGATCGTAAACGAAGACGTTCGTGTCCCATTGTTCCTAAAATATTTTCTTCAGCTGCAGCAGGTAATGAAAGCCCCTTTTATAATAGCACTTCTAGATAAGCAAGCTCCATGAGCTCATAGCTGAATGTAAAGTTGAATGTGATTAAACTGGTGGCTGTTTAATGGTGAGCAGAATGAGCGCCAGGCTGCCAAGCACCAATGGTTCCACTTCGGGGTGACAAGGAAACTTTGATCAACTAAAATACAACTGGTTTATTGCTGCAATTCCGCATGTTGAAACTGTGGCTTGCTGGGAGAAATAACCTCAGGGCAAGTAACTTCTAATCTTATAGTTGTGGTAAGTCTGCAAGTTATTTACAGTACTTGATGTGCATTAAAACCTTTCTCTGACATTCAAGCAGAATCAAGATCGGAAGCACAGGACGTATGTTTATGTTCTTACTGTGACGGAAATCCTGGAAGACTGGGAGGATTCAGTTAACATAGGTAAACCTCTGTCCTCATGTATTACACGTGGTGTCTTAAGCAAATGTCTTTCATAATCAAAACAGCTTTTAACATTATGGGGAAAATCTTTATTCTCTGAAATAACTGGATATAGTCATGCTTTTTGTCTGTACCTCTGTAAAAATGTAGCTGGGTTTGCTTCAGTATGTTGTATTACTCTCGTATATTCTACATTGAGATGGATTCAATTTCATTTTTAGTTGAGGTCACTTATAATACAAAAATCTCTCTTTAAAGGTAGGGAACTCTGGTACTGTTCACCAGTACCTGTCTCTTAAAATACATCTGACCCTACACAATACTAGATGGATCTATTTTGATATCTTTAGTGAAATTAAATGTAATTACACACACCAACTCTCTTAAGTAAAAAATATTAATTCCATGCTTAGCATGGAAGACCTCATTATATTTGTCCATTTAATTTTGGGTTACCAACCCTTTGGATATCAAAAGCTGCACAGTAGTAGCTTGATTGAAATGAGGGTTTGTGCATCTACCCACACATCAGTCAAGACAGGATGTCACTGGGATGTGCACACATGTGTGCCCAGCTGCCTCCTTTGGTTGCTTTTCTTCAAGCTTCTGGCCTGGTACTGTGCAGGGGACAGTGGGGACAGTGCTGGTCTGGCCCTGTCTAGTGCCCAGCTAGTGGGGAGAGGGCAGCATTGGACTGTGGTTACTGACAACTTCTTTCATGCCAAGTGGGGAGGGAGCTGCTAGCAATGGGTGAGATGCTGGAGCTGAATGAACTGCTGTCGTGAGCAACATCTTGGTCTCAGACAGCTTGCACAAGCCATGTTAGTGTTAAGTATAATATTTGACACTAACACTGTCGAGCCAATGAAAAAATGGGATTAATTCCACTTTTCAGAGCATTGTCCTCATTTATAAAGATTTTTCAGAGGCCTATAGTGTTAAAGAACTTGCTTGTCTTAGAACTGGCCTAAACATTTCACTAGTATACAGTCAGCTCTCTTTGGAAGTGTTCAGCTAACACGAGTATCCTCAAACGTGCGTGTCTTCAACACTGCTTTCTGTGCCAGACGAAGCAGTTCTTATTTTCACGTGATGCCTGCGTGTGCCTTCTTCATACATTGCTTCTGTGCAAGGCAGTTAGGGGAGGGAATAGAGTGATTTAAGAACTAGATGTAGCTTTTCCCCAGCAGTTGCTGCCAGAAGGTGGTTCTTATCTCTGGTGCTATATTATGAACTTTGCTTCAGTAACTGAGTGAATTCATGTTCTTCAGTTGTTTTCCGCATTTTTTTCTATTTCTTATGTCTGGCAACATGTTTCTAAAATGAAATAAGGAAAAGCTTAACTTTCAATAGCACTCGCTGTTGCTAATTTGTAACTATGTGTCTATGTATTACACTCCCTCAGGAAGGAAAAGAGAATGGTTTAAAGTAGAAGACGCAATCAAGGTCCTGCAGTGTCACAAGCCTGTTCATGCAGAGTACTTGGAAAAACTGAAACTGAGCTGCTCACCCACTAATGGAAATTCTGTGGTTCCCCCTCTTCCAGATAATAACTCCTTATATGTCACTTCTGCACAGACTTCTGGGTTGCCCTCTACTGTGAGATAAACATTGGGATTCCCTTTCTGTTCATGCCATCCCAGGGGAGACAGCTGTGTTCACACGTTAGGCATCTGTGTAACTGTCAGTTCTAAGTAAAATCTGAATGCATTATAATGTCAGATTTGTTGAATATGTTTTTCTTTTTTAACAATGTAAAATAGTATTTCAGCAAACCAAAGCCATATATGGATTTTTTTAAGATGCCTTAATAGGCCATTTTTTAAAAAAGAAATGAAACTTGAGTATATAAATTTCCATATCTGCTAAAATATGCAGCTTGATTGTGTTCAGCTTATCCAAGACTTGTGAGTTCTAGGCAGTAGTTCTGCAAGAGCACTTGCCTGGAGAACAGCTTGAATGAGTAGTCTTAAACTATAACTCTTATTTGGTATCCACAACCAAAGTGCTAAGAACTTAAGATACTTACTTGGGAAGACTGTGTGCTGAAGGCAGAGATGCACGAGTGTGACTATTAAGCAGTGTTAAACATTTGGCCTCTTGCAGCCATGGCTTCCACTAAGCAGCGCTTGCTTCAGTCCTCCAGAAGTTTGCCTTGTCCTATGCAGTCTTCATATAATGTAGAGAACTAGACAGGAAGAATAAATTAACTTCCTGCAACTTCTGTTACGTGGCCAGCTGACACCCTGAGCACCTGCTGTGCATGAGGAGGGCGGCAGGTCCCCTCATCCTCTGGTGCTCCTTCCAAAGCCCATGTTTGTTTTGCTTGTGGTATAATTACAGCGCAGGCTCCAAAAGCCTTCTGGGGTGCTCCTGCAGCCCCTCATCTAAAATGTTTTAGGTAGGACTTACCCCAGGTGAACCCTTCAGGTTGCAGAGTATCCAGGTCCTGCTGAGCAAGACACCTTAAGATGTGCCTGCTAATAGCCTGGCTGTACCCAGGTGTGGAGGCAAGTGGCCTGGTACTACCCTAACAGAGGAATGATTTTTGTCTTATAAATAAGCTATGTTGAAAGCCCTAGTAGTGTTGGTTCTTAATTTTTACACTCTTAACACCTGTTGCTTTCACTGCTTGAAGTGAAAGCTGACCTCTTGGTAAAACCTAGCTGGAATAAATGAGGTTCAGCTGACAGTGTTGCTGTTCCTTTCTTCACTCTTTCTGCCAAAAAAAAAAGTAAATTCACTGTAGGTCTTAATATGTTCTTACCATAGGGTTTGTGTGCAAGTGTGGTTTTCTTCAAGAACACAGTCTAACTTATATGGATACTCCAACTGCATTTTTTTCCTAGGATATAAACATTATACCTGTCTGTACCTCCTTTCCAGTCAGCCAAAACAGGTTGAGGTAGAGCAGTGCCTCACATGTGAAGCTTATTCTGGGTAAAGCTCATTCTCTTACATCCTCTGAACTTTTGTAAATAGTCCAACTAGTAAATAGTGAGTGTAAAATGGAAAATAAATGTAATTTAAACCTTTTGTTACTCAATACACAAATGGTTAACTTCTACTTTTTTAACACAAATTGTGTAAAATGCTGCTATAAATTAAACTTTTTTTGTGCTGTTACACTTTTTTTAGGAAAAAAAAGTTGCCACAGAAGTTACTCTTCTAGAAAACAACCTTGTGCCATATGTAAATGCAGTGAAAGTAGAGAGACCAGGGTTCCGGTCTCTTAATGCTGTTGTCTTTGAAGAGGTGTAAAACTACAGTAAAAACTACTGACAGGACGTGTGAGCCACGCAAGGGAGGAAGGATGCTGAAATGCTGGGTGGGTTGTTTTCCATCCTGGATCTGTTCTTCCAGGCCCCTTCCAGAACGGGAAGGAAGCTGCAGGTTGGTTCAGGTGCAGGTAAAGGTGGTGGCAGTATGACAGATAACTTAGCCCAGGGAAGGCTAGAGGAGGAGAGTGATAGTTGGGTAGCTGGTAGGTGGAACCCAGTCCAGCCTGGGCCACCTCTTTCCATGGACAGGTTTGTCCATCACAGGAGCTTGTGCTGGACAGAGCAGAATGGGGAGCTGGGTGCTGTTACCGTCCCTGAGCTGCCCTGTGTCAGGGAACCTCGGCCTCCAGAGCTGCCTTCAGAAGCCAAGAACTTGGCTCCCTTCTTGGTCACTTGCAGGCGATGCTGGTTTTGTTCAGTAGCATTTTAACACTTCACATCCAGCGACCTTGTACAGGCTTTCTTGTAACAAGACTATATAGAATCTGTGAAACTTAAATGGAGAATCCAGAGTTCAAGTTCTTATTCATAAAAATGCTTCTGTATCGGTTTCAAATTCTGGAAATGAAACCAATCCAAGCTTGTATGAAATTTAGTGGTAATGCATGATCTCATTTTGTAACTCTTGAATTATGTTATTTGATAATAATGTAAAAATGTACAGTATTGCTGTTGCTAACAAACTCAGCATTGATTGCCTATAAATATTTTGGTTGTTTTTTGGTCTCACACATTTGAGCTGTTTAGTGGTGCCAGGTGATTTTTTTCTTTAAACAGCGTTCATTGTATAAATCTCTTCAGTCTCTGTGTGGCCTTCGGAATGAAGCCCAATGTTGTTTAGCTGGAGTTCTGCCTCTCAAAGGTATTTGTTCTAGGAATTGTGCAAACCTGCCAGGGAAGGTAAATTGAAACTGCATCAATTATGCTGCAGAATGCATTACAGGAAGGAGGCAGTTAACACATCCTGACTGCTATGTTTAGTTTTGGTTAAGACTAGGCTTCAGAAAAGGGCCTGTGTACAAGTTGGGGTAGGAAGGCAAAGGGTTGTCCTGGTACCTGTTGAATTCTTGTCTGTGCATCCTTAATTCGATGGACCAACCATGTCTGGTACGGAGCAGATACTGGTTATTCACTCCTACACCTCAGTCTGTGCAGCACCCACATTCCCTTCTTCTGTGGGAAGGGAAGGGAGCTGGTCCCATCTGCACATTTCACAAAGTCTGCTTTGCACCACTGCTTTTCCTGGCTGCTAGGTTCTAAGATTGACTGTCATGAGATTATGGTATCAAACAGAAATAGCCTTAATCTTTAAACCCAGGTGGAGCTGGATTTAAGTGAAACTGATATGGTTGAATGGTGTAAGAAACACTGAGGTTTTGCACAAAAGCTGTTGAAGTAACAAACCTTGTTTTGGTGCTTTTTGCACTGCTGACAGGCTACTCTGCTAACAATGTGCTGTGGAGAAAAAAAAAAAAAAAAGGAAGAGGAAAAGTGTTGGTTTGCTCATCAACAAACAGGCTGTGAGTGAGAACTGAAGGGAAGGGGACGGGGGCAATTTTGAGTTGTAAACATTTTGACCTGCTTGCATGGATTTTCTTTAAAGATTGATGTAAGAATTTTGACTTTTTATATTTGAGATATACCAAAATAAAATCTAAATTAGTCCTGTGGAGGTATAGTCATTCTTTCTCCTATACAGCCACTCAAGTATTAATCCAAGAACCTTAGAGCCCACCTAAACTCTACAGAAGGAGGTTGGTTGTTTTGGTGGGTTTTGGGATTTGTCTCTGTTTTGCTTGCTGTGCCCTGCAGTGTTTAGCACCTCCTGAGGCTGCTGTAGAGCTTGGGCTAGCGCAGTGTTTTTGGTGTCTTAGATTCCTCTCCTCAGCACCTGGACGAATTGTCCCCTTTTACTTCCTCCTGTTACCCCTCCTGCCTCCCCCTGCAGCTCCATGAGCTCTCTAGCAGCTGTACTGTGGGTGCTTGATCAGGCACATGAGCCAGGGCCTAGAGAAAAAGGCAAGAGCTAGAGCCTGTTTGCCCCAAGGTCCCCATGGTTCCTTTGTCTTCACTTACTCAGTTGTCCTCCCACCTTGATCCTGCCCTTTAGAGCGGGAAAGCTTTAGTGTCTGCTGGGGCACAGGTGAGACCCTACCATGCAGATACAGGCAAAGCTGAAGCACAGTTAAAGAGGGGTCAAGTGTTTGTAAAACACAGGATGCAGCAGGAGAAGCAGAAGGATTTTTCTTTTCCCTGAGCAGGGGAAAGAAGATGGAAGGAGGCTTCTGGCCTTCACCCCTCTTACCTGAGCTGTGTTCTCACCGTGCTCTGACCCCCGCAGTTGAGCGCTGCTGTGGCCTAAGGCTGGCTCCACAGCACCAAGGCCTATGGGGCAGCCCCACAGCATGGCCAGTGGTGCCGGGGGTGGCTGGTGCCACCTCTTCCCTCCAAGCAGCGGCTGGGGCCCCTCAGGGGTCAGAGCCCCTCAGCACCCTCTGCACTCCAGC